>ONZH01024318.1:0-64140 GCA_900303285.1 Rhinella marina
TATATAACTGAGAATAAAAACGTATTTTAGGGACCGGCTATGCAGCACACTACAATTGTTCACTGGACTGTAGTTTATAATTGAGTGAGAAAATTATTCTCTAGACTGCGGCTAGTGTACCGCACACCTCACATTGTTCACTGGACTGTAGTTTATAAACTGAGAATAAAAACGTATTCTCTAGACTGCGGCTAATGTATCGCACACCTCACAATTGTTCACTGGACTGTAGTTTATGTAATTGAGTGAAAAAATTATTCTCTAGACTGCGGCTAGTGTACCGCACACCTCACAATTGTTCACTGGACTGTAGTTTATATAACTGAGAATAAAAACGTATTCTCTAGACTGCGGCTAGTGTATCGCACACCTCACAATTGTTCACTGGACTGTAGTTTATATAACTGAGAATAAAAACGTATTCTCTAGACTGCGGCTAGTGTATCGCACACCTCACAATTGTTCACTGGACTGTAGTTTATATAACTGAGAATAAAAACGTATTCTCTAGACTGCGGCTAGTGTATCGTACACCTCACAATTGTTCACTGGACTGTAGTTTATGTAATTGAGTGAAAAAATTATTCTCTAGATCTGGCTAGTGTACCGCACAACCTCACAATTATTCACTGGACTGTAGTTTATGTAAATGAAGTGAAAAAAATTATTCTCATAGACTGCGGCTAGTGTACCGCACACCTCACAATTGTTCACTGGACTTGTAGTTTATGTAATTGAGTGAAAAAAATTATTCTCTAGACTGCGGCTAGTGTACCGCACACCTCACAATTGTTCACTGGACTGTAGTTTATGTAATTGAGTGAAAAAATTATTCTCTAGACTGCGGCTAGTGTACCGCACACCTCACAATTGTTCACTGGACTGTAGTTTATGTAATTGAGTGAAAAAAATTATTCTCTAGACTGCGGCTAGTGTATCGCACACCTCACAATTGTTCACTGGGCTGTAGTTTATATAACTGAGAATAAAAACGTATTCTCTAGACTGTGGCTAGTGTACCGCACACCTCACAATTGTTCACTGGACTGTAGTTTATGTAATTGAGTGAAAAAAATTATTCTCTAGACTGCGGCTAGTGTATCGCACACCTCACAATTGTTCACTGGACTGTAGTTTATGTAATTGAGTGAAAAAAATTATTCTCTAGACTGCGGCTAGTGTATCGCACACCTCACAATTGTTCACTGGACTGTAGTTTATATAACTGAGAATAAAAATGTATTCTCCAGACTGCGGCTAGTGTATCGCACACCTCACAATTGTTCACTGGACTGTAGTTTATGTAATTGAGTGAAAAAAATTATTCTCTAGACTGCGGCTAGTGTATCGCACACCTCACAATTGTTCACTGGACTGTAGTTTATATAACTGAGAATACAAACGTATTCTCTAGACTGCGGCTAGTGTATCGCACACCTCACAATTGTTCACTGGACTGTAGTTTATAAAACTGAGAATAAAAACGTATTCTCTAGACTGCGGCTAATGTATCGCACACCTTACAATTGTTCACTGGACTGTAGTTTATGTAATTGAGTGAGAAAAATTATTCTCTAGACTGCGGCTAGTGTACCGCACACCTCACAATTGTTCACTGGACTGTAGTTTATGTAATTGAGTGAAAAAATGATTCTCTAGGGACTGCGGCTAGTGTACCGCAACACCTCATAATTGTTCACTGGACTGTAGTTTATATAACTGAGAATAAAAACGTATTCTCTAGACTGCGGCTAGTGTACCGCACACCTCACAATTGTTCACTGGACTGTAGTTTATGTAATTGAGTGAAAAAATTATTCTCTAGACTGCGGCTAGTGTATTGCACACCTCACAATTGTTCACTGGACTGTAGTTTATATAACTGAGAATAAAAACGTATTCTCTAGACTGTGGCTAGTGTATCACACAACTCACAATTGTTCACTGGACTGTAGTTTATGTAATTGAGTGAAAATAATTATTCTCTAGACTGCGGCTAGTGTATCGCACACCTCACAATTGATCACTGGACTGTAGTTTATATAACTGAGAATACAATCGTATTCTCTAGACTGCGGCTAGTGTATCGCACACCTCTCAATTGTTCACTGGACTGTAGTTTATATAACTGAGAATAAAAACGTATTCTTTAGACTGCGGCTAGTGTATCGCACACCTCACAATTGTTCACTGGACTGTAGTTTATGCAATTGAGTGAGAAAAATTATTCTCTAGACTGCGGCTAGTGTACCGCACACCTCACAATTGTTCACTGGACTGTAGTTTATGCAATTGAGTGAAAAAATGATTCTCTAGACTGCAGCTAGTGTACCGCACACCTCATAATTGTTCACTGGACTGTAGTTTATATAACTGAGAATAAAAACGTATTCTCTAGACTGCGGCTAGTGTATCGCACACGCCACAATTGTTCACTGGACTGTAGTTTATGTAATTGAGTGAAAAAAATTATTCTCTAGACTGCGGCTAGTGTATCGAACACCTCACAATTGTTCACTGGACTGTAGTTTATATAACTGAGAATAAAAACGTATTCTCTAGACTGCGGCTAGTGTTTCACACACCTCACAATTGTTCACTGGACTGTAGTTTATGTAATTGAGTGGAAAAAATTATTCTCTAGACTGCGGCTAGTGTATCGCACACCTCACAATTGTTCACTGGACTGTAGTTTATGTAATTGAGTGAAAAAAAATATTCTCTAGACTGCGGCTAGTGTATCGCACACCTCACAATTGTTCACTGGACTGTAGTTTATATAACTGAGAATAAAAACGTATTCTCTAGACTGCACTACAGATCCCAGCAAGCCAAGGTACAGCAGCAGCAAAAATGAGTACTGAGAGGACTTTGGGCAATTTCATTGGGGTCTGTGTGGACCATGTGTTGTCCCCTTTCTGCCACCAGTCGCTGTGCACAGTGTGCAGCCAAGATGGCGGTAGCTGCACTATAAGTCCCAGCCAGCAGCCGAGAGGGGGCCAAAAAAAAATGACGTTGTAGCCCTTAGAAGGGCTGTTGGGTTCTTTGTGGGTGATTCCTGCCTAACCAACATCTAAACTCAGGCCCTAACACTCTCCCTGACAGACAGCAGCTCTATCCCTAATCTCATGCAGATGGCATATGACGCGAGCAGCGCGGGACCAGATTCTTATATTCCCAGGTCATCTGATCTGGCCAGCCAATCCCTGCTATCGACTTGTAGGGGCCCCACGTGATGCTAGGAGGTACCAAAGACTCTCCTGCATGTTGATTGGCTGAAAAAAGGCGGCTAACATGCAGGAAGAGTAAGTTGCCATTTCCTCGAGGATCGCAATATGCTCGTCCGAGTAGCGAGTATATGCGAATACACTAATGCTCGAACGAGCACCAAGCTCGGACAAGCATGTTCACTCATCTCTAATACTAATCCATTTTGTTACACAGCAAGGGTTCACAGCAACAACAAAAAAAAAACACATTAATGTATATTATCCTGATTCTGCAGTTTACAGAAACACCCCATAGGTATTCGTAAAGCACTCTATGGGCATATGACAGGGGCCAGAAGGGAAGAAACACCATGGCCCTGATTTATCACACCTTCACTCCAGAATTCTGTCTTCAAAAAGTCGCACGATAGGGCTTTTGCGACTTTTTTGCGCATTTTTTTGCGACTTTTTGCATGTGTACACAACTCACTCCAGTTTGTAATATGGGTGGAAAAGTGGGTGTGGTTAGCCATGTTAATGAGTTTCACTCCAGATTTATCATTGCGACTTTTTAAAAAAAGTCGCAAAATAGTCGCAATCTCACTCCAGGAGGAGGGTGGAGTAGGAAAAGTGGAGTAGCTTCTCTAGACAGAAGTGTTAGGTTTAAGGACAAGCCACATTTATCAAACAACCTGTGACGTTTGATAAATGTGGCAGACAGTACTCCAACACAGACTGAAGCAAAACTGACTTCAAATGTTTTCCTAATGATAAATTCCCCCCCATATGTTTTTTGGAGAACATATGTTTTAAATGGCTTTTGGGCACCATGTTGTATTTGACCTTGAGGTATCCCTACAGTGGAAACCCCCAAAACGTGACCCCTTTTTGGAAACTACACCCCTCAAGGAATTTACTGAGGGGTATACTGAGCATTTTGACCCCACAAGCGTTTTATAGAATTTAGAAACACTTGGCTGTGAAAATGAAAATATGCATTTCTTCCAATAAAACATTACTTAACCCCCAAATTTTTCATTTTCACAAGGGGTAACAGGAGCACCCCATACAGCAACACCCCATATGTGTTCGTAAACTGCTGTATGAGTACCCCGCAGGGCTCAAAAGAAAATGAACACCATGCACATTTCAATTGTGACCTAGAATTTGAGTGGTCATTTAGACTACAGGATTGGGGGAGCTGTTCAGTTGTCATGACTCAAAATGTAAGTTAATGAGGACGGATCAATTTTGTCTGACACAACAGAAAACAGATCCGTCCTCCATTGACTTTCAATGCAGTTCATGACGGATCCGTCTTGGCTATGTAAAAGATAATACAAACGGATCCGTTCAGAACGGATGCAGACGTTTGTATTATCATGACGGATCCGTTCGTGAGAGCCTGGACGGATCTCACAAACGGATCCTGCAAATGCAAGTGTCAAAGTAGCCTAAGTGGTTGCCGAGAACCAACATCACAATCACTGCAGACTAGGCCTGGAAAAGAGTCCCGGCCACCTGAGAAGAGTCATGGTTATTCATGAATTCCTGCTCTCCCTGCCCACTTACTGATGATTGACAGGCTTCTACCTAGTTTTCTCCCATTTCTCTCTGGGAGAGAACTGCCAGTCATCAGCAGATGGGCTGGAGAGCAGGAGATTATGAATAACCATGACTCTTCTCGGGTAGATTTGACTCTTTTCAAGGCCTGTGCTGCAATCATTATAAAGCTGGTTCTCGGCAACCACTTACTTTTAGCTCATGAGTGACACACCGCTGAAATCAGCATTTCTGTTCCTATTTCATGCTGCCCTCAGTGAGGTCAGCATAAAGTTGATGACAGGTTCCCTTTAAATTAGTTAAGGTCCTATAAAGCCCTGCCTGTGGAACATAGCAAGTTTACCATAGATTGCAATGGTAAACCATAACAGTTTATGGTATAGGTGATCTAATGACTGAATATTCAAAGTCCTTAGTGGAACTAAAAATAATGTCGTAGTTTTGGTCCGGCCGCCTCTCGGCAAGTTTGCCATACTGCGGCTGGAACCGCAGCCCGCCCCATTATAGTGAATGGGGCCTGAGCATAGTTCCGGCCCCACACGTGCACCAGTGGCAGCACGGATCCAGCAGGCTGTTCACCTGCCGGAACAGCCTACCGGAATCCACTGCCGCTAGTGTGAAAGTAGCCTTAGAAGGCAAGGAGTGAAAACTAATGTGAAAAAAATGGCTGCATCAGGAAGGGGTTAAAATGTACCTCTTTGTGCTTTGCAGTTTTCTATATGGCACTGTAAAAGCAATGTGTTCTTGCTAGCTCATCACTCAGTGTGTAAAGTACAAGCTCACCTCTGGTAAACCTTTGCTAGGAGAGGATCTGGTGCACACTGCACAGAAAAGAATACCAATGTTCTGCTAGCATGATGTACCAGTATTATTAGATCTAACCGAAACAGATGAACAGAACATATGATTCAACAAGGAGTACCCAAAATTGTGGATAAGGACCGCTTCAGAAGAAATTAATGGGGTCACATTTTAGCATCCACATTATGGCTGCAACATCCAGACTTCCCTTGGTTCTACTAAATGAAGATCAACTACTGTATATTTGGTGTAGTAGAATCTGCAGAGGTTTATGTATGTATTAACCAACACTAAAATGCCAGCACATTACAGCTGTCTGAAACTGGCGTAAGACTATATACATATTTATTCCATTTATGA
Organism: Rhinella marina; assembly: GCA_900303285.1. Lineage (NCBI taxonomy): Eukaryota > Metazoa > Chordata > Amphibia > Anura > Bufonidae > Rhinella > Rhinella marina. The sequence continues at coordinate 5,934 of ONZH01024318.1, forward strand.
CATTTTGCTGTACTCCTATGACATAAAGTGTAAAAAGAATGTGGTTGTTCTGTAGAGCTATAGAGCTTTGTGCATCCTTCACTAATCATTGCTAACCATCCTCCAAAAATGTTATTGCCTCCTTACATCATCTGGTAATTGGTGCTTGTATATAAGAGGAAAAGACCTTTGTTAAGTGCTGAAAAGCATTTCTTTGCCTCTCCTATATTTCTACTCTTTGCTTTGTAAGCATAGCGAAAATGGAAAAGTCTTCCAGGGTCTGTGAACACATATATTGATTTATGTGTCCTGCAATAACATCAAATGTTTAAAATCGTAATCCAAAAATGAAAATAATAATAGTCCAGTATAGTATAGTTCATCAGCTGAAGTCTAGTTTGTTTTTCAATTTTGAACTTGGTGAGGGGAAAGTGATCTTCATTTGTCATTGCTAATGTGAGACAGGCTGCCTGCTTTGCTAACACATTTCAGGCTTTCATTTATCAAGGGAATATTGACTGAACTGGAGTGTGGAGATGGGGGACTGACACATTTCTCAGCACACTATTAAGAATTACATAGCAAAATATATTCACTAAATAGGATCTCTGTTTTATTTTGAGTGACATATAAAGTCTCCTCTAACAATAAAGTAGGCCCAATGTCCTGCGATAATCTGAAAACCCATTTTTCTCATACTTTCTTTAAATCGAAAAACTGAATATTTCACATTATAGAAAAAGCAATAAATAAGCTTGCCTTAATTTAAGCTTGACACAGTTGAATTCAATAATGGTCATGCCAGATGTAATTTGCATAGTGTTGGTTCTGATTTAGATTAGTTGATTTATTTGATTTATGGCTTGTTAAGGTCTACATTTGTAACTTAATCAATATGAGTTTTATATGTTGGCTGACATTCATTTGAACCCTCTTTTATAGCCCTATGCACATATATCAAAGTAATAAAAATACTGTAGAATGTAAAGTAAGCGCTGTATGTCTTTATCCCTATTTTTAATATTTAATGTTTGGAGCAAAGGATTTATTGGTAGGTAAACTGGAAGTAGTAAAGTTTCTCAAATAAGGTCCTGTTTTTGGGTATTAATGGAGTTCAAAATGCATATGCAGCCATGGATGTATGACTGGATGGATGACTGTGTACTGTCCACCAACTATCTTAAGGTCACCAGCTGCTCCAGATTCAATTAAGTAAACATACTCACCTGTCATACTCTGCGTCCATGTAGTGCCCCTAGTATTTATAATTGTCCAGAGTAGTGCCCCCAGTGTTTATAATTGCCACCTTTAGTGCCCCCAGTATTTATAATGACCCCCAGTAGTTTCCCCAGTAATGCACCCATCCATTTTTAATGGCCTGTAGTAGTGTCCCCAGTATTTATAATGGCCCTAGTAATGCCCCCAGTATTTATAATACCCCCCAGAAGTGCCCCCCATTGTTTATAATGGCCCGCTGTGGTGCCCCAGTTTTTATAATGGTCCCCCTGTAGTACCCCTAGTATTCATAATGTCTCCCCCTGTAGTGTCCCAAGTAGTGCCAAGAAAGGAAAAAACAACAAAATGCTTATTTGCCTCCTGCGCCATGCCAGTGTCTGCAATGCAGGCCACAGGCCTCTTCCGACCTGCAGCCTGAGTTACCTGTGTCCCAGCGCAGGTGGCCATGATAACATCATCGCAATCTTCTGTAGCAGGTTTCAGGCAGCGTGATGATAACATCATGTCCACCTGTGTGGGGGCGCAGGCGGATGTGACAACTTCATTGTTCCACCTAAGATCTGATCCAGGAGGTCATGATGCCATTATGACCACCTGTGCTCTTATACTGCCTCAGAGACATGAAATCTATGAGAGTAAACGGCAGGGACGGGAGCCATCAATTTCTGCTCCCTCAAACACAGCTCAGTCGCCGCCTGAGGCGAAATACTCATCTCGCCTCATGGCAGATGAACCCCTGGCTGCAGTATTTAAAAAAAAAACATTTATTGCCTTCTATGTACTTATGTAAGTATTAAAAGCAAAATGAAGTACCGTATTTTTCGCTTTATAAGACGCACCCCAGATTTTAGAGTAGGAAAATAAGAAAAAAATATTTTTCATCACACCTCATACCAGACCCCCCATAAATTTCAGGACATCAAATTAGACCCCCATATCAGCCATCCATGTCAGACCCCAGATCAGCCCACTATGGCCCCATATCAGCCCAATGTGCCCCCATCAGACCTCAGATCAGCAGAATGTGCCCCATCAGACCTCAGATCAGCAGAATGTGCCCCCCATCAGACCTCAGATCAGCAGAATGTGCCCATCAGACCTCAGATCAACAGAATGTGCCCCCCATAAGACCTCAGATCAACAGAATGTGCCCCCATCAGACCTCAGATCAGCAGAATGTGCCCCCGTCAGACCTCAGATCAGCAGAATGTGCCCCCGTCAGACCTCAGATCAGCAGAATGTGCCCCCATCAGACCTCAGATCAGCAGAATATGCCCCCATCAGACCTGAGATCAGCAGAATGTGCCCCTATCAGACCTCAAATCAGCCCACCCAGCCACATAAGGTTAAATAAAAACCTCTCTTTCCTCTCCTGTGCCGCGGATCCGCTCCGGGTCCGGCGCTCCTCTGTCTTCTCTGGCCGGCGCTGAACTGTCACCTGACTGCCTGCAGCGTCAGGTCAGTGCGTGCACTACGTCCTGACACTGTACGCGGTAAGGACAGTGCAGAGCCGGCCCGGAGAAGAAAGAGGAGCGCCGGGCCTGGAGCGGAGCCGTGACGCAGGACAGGTAAGAGAGGTTTTTATTTTAACCTTATGTGGCTGGGTGGGCTGATCTGAGGTCTGATGGGGGGGGGTCCCGGCACCTTATACATACAAGTGGGCGCTTCCATAATGGAAGCGCTCACTTGTATTCGCTTTATAAGACGCACCGCAATTTCCCCCTACTTTTGGGGGGGAAAAAGTGCGTCTTATAAAACGAAAAATACGGTACATAAAATATTCCCTACATAAGTTGTGAGTGAGAACTTTCTTTACCACATGGGTGATGTTAAATCCATTGTCCAAGGATAAAGAAGCTTACATGTTGGTTTTCTCCCCCATCAAACTCCAAGGGATACACTTTGAAAATGCTGTCAGCAATAGGTTAGGTGTATCAAGCATAAAGGTATCAGATTTTAGAGAGTACATATGCTTTTCTCATTTGAAAAAAACTGTACCTTAATGGAAACATTTTTATTTATTCAACCATACATATACTAAAGATATAATTTCACTACCGACAACATGATTTCTCCCTAGGCCATGTCATTGTCTACATCAGTGTAAAATTCAGTGCATTTTAACTATTGGGCAGAGAAGAGGCAATAATTGAATGTTACCTTATTCTGTTAGAGCAAATACAATATAATTTTCTTTCAACTGGAATAATTTAAAGAGATATGTCTAAATGTGGCTTTTACATACATGATATTCTACCCCCTACTGTTCTTGTTATTCCCTTCGGAAGTCCACCTGATATATTTAGTGCTGGTGGTCACACATGCTCATTTGCTCAGTCCAACCACCAGAATCCTCTTGGAGATAGTATAATATTTACTGGTATTGAACAGGAAGCCAAGAGGAATTTCAAAGCACTAGAAGTGGATTCTTCTGTTCAACACCAAATATATTAGGTGCACATGCGCACAGAGAATTGAAAGAACACAAGGTGGCGCCTTATCTATGTGTAAGGTTTTATAAAAAACCTGGTTAGAAGGGCCTGGCTGCTTGGAGCAGGGAGAGTTAGGTGGGTCCTTGCTCCAATTAGCCACTGTATTTGTGGTAACTAGCTGGTCCCTCTGCTACTGGGAAAGCTCAAATGTGAGTAAAAAGAAACGGCATATTTTGTTAGAATTGCAGGATGTATGTTCATGCACATGTCTGTTTTCTGCTTAGCTTTGTACTGTAATGTGTTATACATGCTCATTCACTGTAAACATTTTTTTTGTTTTTTTTCTGTTCTCAGTTTCACCCTATCCTTGCAATAAAAGTTGGTGATGTTACTTCCAGGGCAATTAGTTTCTAGGAGGAAGTTTTGCACTCTGAGTTCACGAACATGAAATGTTAAAGTACTGCATAAAACTGAAGTGGAAAGAAACTTAGGGATATTATTAGATTATTATAAGCTGTATAACTATACTAAACAATAACATAAATCACTCTAGTTGTATTAAAATACATTGAATGCATCCCAACTTTTGAAAAGAGGAAAGAGGGACACTATGTGCTTCGCGCACATTTTTTTTTACTAGGCCACGCCTCTAACTCCGCCCAGAAATAACAAAACACCTGTCCTACATGTCCTACTTTCTAACACCCGCTATTCTTTGGCCGTTAAAGAAACAGCCGTGTGACCAGCCTCATAGACTTTAATTGGCTATAAAAATGGCCGTCTGACGACTGTTAATTAAACTGACCTCGCGTTCATTTGCATGTAGGTAGTGATGAGCGCACTTCTGTTTTCAAGTTTGATGTACAAGGTTCGGGTTATCTAAGAATTCCGTTATGGATTCTGTTACCAAGGACCATACATTATAGTCTGCCGTAACGGAATCCATAGCAAAATTCTTAGATAACCCGAACCTTGTATGCCAAACGTGAAAACAGAAGTTTGCTCATCACTACCTATGTGCTAAATATCATCACTCCCCTCCCTCCAGCCCCTCCAACATACAGTACAGTCCATGTACCTAACATCACTATTAGGGATGAGCGAATTTCATATTTTGAAATTCGTGTTTGGGTTGAGGTAAAAAGTGAATTGCTATATGGATTCTGTTACCACGGACCATAATGGATTTCTATGATGGAATGCATAACGGAATGCCTTTGGAGACATTCCGTTATTCATTCCGTCATAATAGAAGCCTATGGCCTGCATAACGGATCCATTCGGTCTCAGTTATGCTGGAGTCCTCTCCTGTTCTGTCCCCGGAATACACCACATGCTACTCCCCCCCCCTTAACACATTTACACCCCATAAAGCCCCCCTCAGATCTGCCGAATACACCACAAGCCCCCCTCTCAGATTTACACCCCATAAAGCCCCCCCTATGGCCCCCAGAATACATCACATGCCCCCCCTCACAGATTTACACCCCATAAAGCCCCCCATGTCCCCCAGAATACACCACATACACCACAAGTTATGTAGAGGCGCTGGCCTCTATATAGCTTAGGTACAACCCCACCAGCATACAACAGCCTTAAATCTACACCAGCTTCCTTGCTGGCATAGATTTAGATAATGTTCTACACCAAAAACTGGCAGCCCACCTGCTTCCCTGCCCACACCACTCCCCCTTTTTTAGAAAGTAGCATGGAAGGGAAAGAAGTTGCAGATTTTGCAGCAAATCACCTTTGCAACAAAATCTGTGTCAATTATACACCAAAAGGGGTCATAAATGACCCCCCCCAGTCTCAGTAATAAGACAGATGTGTCGTTTATGTAAAGGTCCCTTTACATGGGACGATGTTCAGGCAGATTGTCTGGAGAGAAGCACTCTTTCCCAACAATCTGCTGATTGCTAGGAGGAGACCAGTGCATTTACATGCTCCGATCTTCTCCAGAGTATGGGGAGGAGTGATCACTAATGCCATTGATCTCCCCCTTACAGACTTATTGTTTCCTGGCAGACGATCTGCTGTCTGGAAACATGGATTTTTGCTTTCGCACAAACAATCCAAATTCTTGGCCCGTACAAAGGGCCCTTAAGATGGTAGTGCTTCCACAAATGGTCTTAGTATCCCACATTCTGATTGAGACTTCTGAGTCCTATTCTGACTATTGGCCTACCCTACAGCAGATTCATGCCTTTATGAATTTTTGGTAAGGCGTATAAGGTGGCAATGTGGGGAAGTCAGATAAGCGGAATCTAAACAAATCCTGATTGTCCCTGAGTCTATCTTTCAGTGCCCTAGATTGATGTTGTTTAAGTTCAGATGGGAATGCAGGACTTGGATCATTATCTAGTTTTTGATAATATTCAGAATCCCAGTCTACACATACAGTACATGTACTCAAGTTTTAATTTAATGATGGGACCTATCAGACCTATCCTTCTCTCCTTCCTTTAAGACAGGGGTCAGCAGCCTTTGGCACTCCAGCTGCTGTGAAACTACAACTCCCAGCATGCACACTTGCTCAGGTGTTCTTGTATCTCTGATACAAGTAAATGAAGCATTCTGGGAATTTTAGTTTCACAACAGCTGGAGGTTGCTAATCACTGCTTTAGAAATTCAGCTAAAGTATGTGTTGTTGATAATTCCTGCAATTCTATATCATATTCCTCACTTGTTTTTTATCCACAGTATTTAAACCATTGGAGCTTTCTCACAAACGTTTACCCATTCAAAAGGATCAAATCTTATTGTAGGAATGAAGGAAAGGCCCTTTTTGAGTAAGTTAATTTCAGAGTTATTAAATGGGAGGAGAGATTTATGATCTGTATATCCCTATTCTTTCTCACTTCTGGTTCGCTTGGTTTTTGTTCCTTAGATGGTATGTATTCAGTGTCCGATAAATACGATTATGAACTTGTGACACAAAAATGAGAGGGCTCACACTAAAAAATGGTATATGGGAGGTGCCCCACCCCCTGGACCACCCAAACCCAGAAAAAAGGAAAACAATTATAATACAGAAAGGATGTGCACACCCCCTTGGAACAGCGTAAAGGACTCAAACTGAATATTAGAAGGTCAAAAGTATTTATTAAAACTATGTAAATTAATAATTACACATGATTAATAGCAGACACACATGATTAGTAAATATACCTAAAATAAACAATAAAACAAATAGCCTAATAGTTCATCCTAAAGTGCATCAGAAGAAGCATCTATATATACGCCTAAAATAATAATAACAGTTCATCAAATCCCTCTGACTGCAGAAAAATTATGCCCGTGATCATATAATTCATAGATAATAGATTCAGTTCCTGTCAGCAATTGGATGGTATATATATGCTGTTCATGAATTAATCTGTATATAGGTTGTATACATACACTGTTCGTGGGTCACTCTGTAACAGATACTGCAACTTAATGTTTTTTCATTTGTGCCGACCGGGCTCTTACCACACTGCAACGCCCGTGGGGTCACCCTTCTATGCGCCTTTGTTTTTGGGGCTCAGGTACGTGTCCAGCACGGTGCAGATGGACTGTACTGCTGTGTAAAACAGCGTAAGACTCCGGAGTCCCTGAAGTGGCGTGTGTAGCGTGCGGCATCTCCGTTCACGTGGTTCCCGGGTCACGTGGTGTGGAGGTCAGGTGATCCGATTCGGAAGGTCCTGATTCATGAACAGCATATATACTGTATACCATCCAATTGCTGACAGGAACTGGATCTATTATCTTTGAATTATATGATCACAAGATTATGAACTTGTCACTTCTTTCCCTGTTTACCATGACCCTGGGTGTTCTTTGGTACCTCTGGTACCTTCTTGGGGGTCTCCCTCTGCCTCTGCATCCCTTTGTCTTCCTCTCTGCTTTGTTTATGCAATGTCAAAGTCTTTAACGTCTGAAGAGGAGATTTGTATAGCAATATTCTTATGTTGGATTTTATTCAAGAAGGCATAAGCTCTATTTTCATTAAATTCCAGGGAATCATGGATAAACTGTTGGTATTTCCATTCCCTGATTGTGTACTGGAAATGTTCTTGTGTGCTCTGCAGGATCCCATCTTTCTTGTTAAATTGTGCGTCGTCCTTGAACTTAAGTGCTTGCTTGCTCAGTTCATTCACTTTTCTACTTTTAATTTCTACAGAAGATGTCTCTTCCTCGAGTAAAAGTTGCATGAACCTGTTAGAGCTTGCAGTAAGTTGGTATTGTGATGGAAAATTATTTAATTCCTTCTGATCCATGCAATTTTCTGGCTTTTTTTACCACATGTCTTTGTCTCCATGCATTGCAAAAGCTATAACTTGTTTTACGTAGATTTATCACCTATTTTTTGCAGGACAAGTTACTAGCCATGTAAACATGTACACATAATTTTATTTTATTTTTTTCTAATGGCAAACTGCATGTTTGTATCTTTGTTTTTTAAACTTTTTTATACGATTAACCAGCTACAGATGTAGCAGCGCTAGCGATCACAGGAGAATCGCGTGAGCGCAGAACAATATCGTAAATAGAGTACGCATCTGATGATTTGTACGCTAATGCTACGCATTGTATGCTAATGCGTACAAATTTGTATGCTAATGCTACGCATTGTACGCTAATGCGTACAAATTCACCTAATTTGCGTACTTTTACTGAGAGTGAAAGGAGTGAAAGAGGAAAAGTCGCGATTCGTTAGCAGCGCTATGCGAAAACAGTGATCGCTAGTGCTGCTACATCTGTACCAACAATAACACATTAGCTTTATAGCATTGGTTGTTACAGTTTCAAAGATACTAAGCATTTTTATCCTTTATATTTTTTTGTTCTAATTAATAAAATACGTATTTATGTACGTATTTATGTAGTCCTGCTGCACAGTCTGGGAACTGAAGTTTCTCTGATGCCTGGGTGTTAGTGAGTGCAGTTGCTTTTTGTTGTTGATCACTCGGACACAATTCCTGAAGTAACTTTATATTAATGAGCCTCTAGGCATGGAAATGTATGATATGCAGTTAAGTCAAAATGCACCAAGGAATTAAAGGTTTTGAAGGTTTGACTTAATTTTCTTGCTGAAAGAAATAATATGGTAAGTTTTGTGGAGTAGATTGCTGTCTCCTAAGGGCTCATGCACACGAACGTGTGCTGGCCGTGCCCGTGCTGCGGGCCGCATACAGCGGGTCCGCAATAAACGGGCACCGGCCATGTGCAGCCCGCATCACGGATCGCTGACCCATTCACTTCAATGGGTCCGCGATCCGGGAGATGCGGAGCGGAGGCACGGATCAAAACACCACGGAAGCACTACGGTGTGCTTCCGTGGCGTTTCTGGCCGTGCCTCCGCACCGCAAAAAAGTAGCGCAAGCACTACTTTTTTGCGGATCGCGGACCCCATTCAAGTGAATGGGTCCACGATCCGCATGCGGTGGCGTCACGGTCAGTGCCCGTGCATTGTGGACCGCAGTTTGCGGCCCGCAGCACGGGCACGGCCGGCACACGTTCGTGTGCATGAGCCCTAAGATGGGAGAATCGGCTTCTACCTAATAGGGGTTATTTTGTTTTCCTATGGATCAATACTACTGGAAAGTAGGATCAATTAAATGCACTTGTGTAAACCAATCGATCAAACTCTGCACTGCAAAAGCCATATGGCTTCCCTTCTGAGTCCTGCCATGTGCCCCTACAGCAGTTTACCACCACATATGGTGTGTTGCCGTATTCAGAGAAAATGGGTAACACATTATTGGGTGCTTTTTCTCCTGTTACCCTTTGTGAAAGTAAAAAATGTAGGGCTAAGGCCTCTTTCACACTAGCGGCAGCACGGATCCGGCACCTAAAGGGTGCCAACGGATCCGTGCTGCCGCTGATACATGTGTTGCGCCGGAGCAGCGCTCCGGCCCCACACATGTTGACACAGACATTGGGACAGAAATACATACAGACATACATATACATACACATACATACTTACATACTCCAGCCAGTGATGCCGGCAGCACATCTTCACGCGCCTCCTGCGCTCAGTGATGACGATTCCCCACAGTGCCCTATGTGTATGTATGTATGTATGTATGTATGTCTGTATGTATTTCTGTGTAGCCGGATCCGGAATGACCCCCCATTGCAAGTCAATGGAGGACAGATCCGGATTACTGATGTGTCACACCAAATGGATCCGTCCCCATTGACTTGCATTGGGGGGTCATTCCGGATCCGGCTTGGTGCGGATGCCTGGACCGGAGAGAAAACCGCAGCATGCTGCGGTTTGTTCTCCGGTCTGAAGACGAACGGAATGCTTTCAGGAGCATTCCGTTGTCTTCAGTTCAGTTTTGTCCCCATTGACAATGAATGGGGACAAAACTGAAGCGTTTTTTTCCGGTATTGAGCCCCTATGACGGAACTCAATACCGGAATTTAAAAACGCTAATGTGAAAGTAGCCTTAAGCAAAATTATATTGGAAGAAATGAACATTTTTATTTTAACAGCCAATTGTTTCTAAATGCTGTAAAACGCCTATGGGGTCAATATGCACAGTACATGCCTTAATTAAATTCCTTGAGGATTGTATACCTCCATTTTCCTTTCATTCTTGTGGAACACCTCAAGGGGTAACAAAGTGTGTAACATTAGTTTTAAATAGTTTGAGGGGTGTAGTTTATAAAATGGGGTCATTTGTGGATGGTTTATATTAGGTACGCCCCTCAAAATCCCTTTATAACTGAATTGGTGCTTAATTTTTTTTTTTAATGTTTTTGGAAATTTTCTTGAAAAATTGCTCCTAAAATTTTAAGCCTTCTAGTTTCCTAAAAAAATAAAATAACATTTATAAAATGATGCCAACATAAAGTAGCTACATATTTAGCATATGATTAGTTATTCAGATTCTTGTCATGTAACTGCATTGTTACTGTTTTGCTCCTGGTAGTAGAACAATCTTTTTCTTCTTGTACACTACAAATTACAACTTGTTCTCGTTCCCTAATAGCTCAGTGTGTTATTAGTTTGATTCCCAAGCGAACGGTAACTGGTTCAAACACAGGAGCAGCCATGAAGGAGACTTCCTAAGAAAAGAGAAACAGCATCATCCAGTTAATTGATAGCAGTATCTTGGCCAAGAAAATTGCCAAACTGCATCATGTAAAGTCCGTCCATTCATTCCAAAGCCAAGAGGTGGATGTCCAGGCAAAATATCGGAGTCAACAAGTCAGCTGATTGTCTGTCAGATCTGGCAAAACAAACATGGCAGCGGAGGTGGCTCGTATGCTTCGTAATAGTGAGATCACATGCAAGTGCCATAGGACGCACATTTCACAAGTCTGGAATGGTGGCCTGAAAAAGGTGAAGAAGCTTCGACTTCAATATCATCATAAACATCGGCTTGAGTTTACAAAAAAGTATGAACAGTGGACAGTAAAATATTGGAAAAAAGGTGATTTAGAGCGATGAGACAAAAGCCAATAGACTGGGCTCTGACGGGTGCAAAGGGGTCTGGAAGAAAAAAGGTGAAAGGGGGCTAACAGATGGAGAAATAGAAGGAACTGTCAAGTTCAGTGGAGGAAGACTGTTGATATGGGGTTGTTTCACAGCCAAAGGCGTTGGATACTTGACGAGGATGGATGGTGGTCTCAATGCTGAGCTATATGTGAGTATCCTATAAGACGAGTTACTTTGTACATTCAAGTACTATGGGTATGAAAAGGATGACATAGTGTTCCAGCAGGACAATGACCCAAAGCATATGCTAAGATTGGAGAAGAAATGGTTCAATGACAATGAAGTAGAGGTGCTGGATTGGCCCCCACAGTCCCCAGACCTCAACTCAATCGAAATTGTGGGTAGAGTTGAAGAAAAAGTTGTATTTGTGAGTTGATGTGTATGCACCAACATTGGGACCATGTAGAAGAGACCTGGGAACAGATTTCGGCTGAGAAAGATTCAGGCAGTGTTGAAAGCCAAAGGCGGATTTACAAAATACTAACAAAATAATAAAAGTTAAAATTTAGAATTTTAGGAGCAAGACAGTAACAATGCAGTTACATGACACACATCTGCATAACTAATCATCTGCTAAATAGCTGCAAGTCCAATTTATGTTTAAGATAGCCAAGATGATTGTCTATAAATTGATGGTGTAGTGGATAGTGAGATATGGAGCCTGAAAGTCAAAAGTTCAAAACATTGTTACCCTTTTGCTTGTCAATGTATTTTATGAGGTATTACTGTCTTAAAAGTAGAGAAATTCAAATCAGAAAATTGAAAATTTTTCGAATTTTGGTAAATGTTGGATTTTCTTTAATAATAAAGGTGAAATATATCGACTCGTATTGTCATGGAGTACAATGTGTCACGAGAAAACAGTCTTAGAATGGCTTGGATAAGTAAGAGCATTCCAAACAGGCCTGAGGTACAAGGGGTTAGTATTGTGCCAAGAAGCACACTGTGAACATAGGGCAAGGAGGGGGTTAACAGCATTTTTCCCTGGCAGTAAATAATGTGCTATGCTAGTGTACACTTGTTGTCAGCACTAAACCCCATTCTTAGAACCCTGTGCTCAGTAGCTAAGAGAGACGCGCAAGGAAGAGAGAAATTTATGTAGCTGCCAGCAGTTAGCTCTAGCGCTAAGTCAGATTGGCAGAGATAGTGAGATAAGAGGCAGGCTTAGTCCTCTTCAGCATTAAAGGGGTTATCCGAGTTATGGTGAAAAAAAAAACATTACAAAACTCATCCAGACTCACATATACATTAGTTAATCATGATTTATAAATAAAAAAAAACAAAACAAAACAAAACAATACAAAAACACCTTTGCATAGTGCCTCCTTTGTTTATATGCTGTGGGGGCATATAACAACAATCACTAAGCTCTCCCTCATGAATATTTGTGGATGTGAGCAAACGACCCAGCCCCTCCCCCTGCACTGCAGATATTAATAGATATTGAGTAATATATAGATTTAGACAAATATATTCTTATATGCATATAGAATCACCTGTGTGTCTGGGGACGCTTATTAGCTGGATCACTTGTGACAAGGAACATTCTTTTCACAGGGCTGCCGCTGCACTGGTGGGAGATCGTGCATGGGCGATTCGTCATAGGAGCCGGCCGGCAGCAAGCTGCTGAGAGAGGGGCGGGCACACAGGCTCTGATGTTTCGTGTACAGAGCCTGGCCACTCCCTCAAGCAGGGAGAAGCCTGTACACGAAACGTCACCACTGGAGCCGGGTGGATGACGTCAGGTGTCACGTGACCCGCATCGGCCGTGTTGAAACATGGCAAAATAAATAGTAAGTGTGCATTACAAAAGTTTACTTTGTTAGGTTCCAAGCAAGATTAGATAAAGTTCTTATAACTCGGACAACCCCTTTAAGTAGACCACTGATGATGAGCTCTCACTTAGGCCTTATTCACATGACAGTGTTTTGTTCAGTGATTTCCTTCAGTGATTATGAGCCAAAACCAGGACTGGAGCCTCCACAGAAATAAGGTATAAGGGAAAGGTCTGCTCCTGTTCTGAGTATAGAGCCACACCTGGTTTTGGCTCAAAATCACTGACGGAAACCACTGACCAAAATACTGATGTGTGAATAAGGCCTTAGAGTGTTGATAAGAAGAGTCTTTACACCCTGTTTTCTAGTAAAAAGAAACATCTTTTCTGAATAAAGTATAATATATTCCAAAAATGTTTATACTGTTCTTACACTGTATTAACAATAAACTGAAGCGGCAGTTAAAATTTAATTGGGTAAATTCTAATTCTGTTATGCATAAATACTTATTGAAGAAGTAGAATATTCACTTTTCTACTGGTTTTTAAAATTTAATGTGAGCAAAACAAATGCTTCAGCGCATTAAACTATTTCAAATGTTAATGCCTAAAGACTCATTTGAAAGGGTACCTGCCAATACTTTGCCATTTGTTTCTAACAGATAAATACTTGAACTTTAAAAGCAAAATGTTTTTAGATCAGTGTAAGTGATAACATTACTGATCAGAGTGAAAAAGTTTGAACTTATAAAATAGCTTGTTTTTCAACTGTTAACAGTTATTAAAATTAGTTTTGAAGCACTAGTATTTAGCAGATCAGTATGAGTTGTTTTATCTTTTATTTGTATTATGCAGTGTTACAAGTAGAAATTTACCAAAAAAATTTAGGTTCATAATCCCTGCAGTATACCAAGGCCAGTAGTAACTAAATTATACTGTACAATTTACATATAACACCACCATTTGCAACATTTTCAGACCAAAAAGCAGGTAGATTTGATAAATGTCCACCTATGTACAGTGTGAGTCAAAAGTCGCAGGACACCCTTTTATTTAGGAAATACCCCAGCAAGTAATGGGTGAGGTAGCCTATATTTTAGGCTATGTCTGAAACATTGCTGCCATATTGGATCAAGGATTAGAAAGAGGTAGGGGCTCCCTCTGTCCTCCAATCAGAGCCCCCGTAGCAAAATCATGGGGCTCCGATCATTTGCCATGGCAGCCAGGTGCATTGAGCAGGTTCCCAGGCCTGTCATTGCTAACTGCCTGAAAAGCCGTGCCTGAGGCATGGCTTCTCACGTAGGTTGTCAGAATCGCATAGACTGCAGTAGTATTCTATTGCAGTTTATGGGACAACAATCAGAAGATCTCATGTTTAAATCGTCTAATGAAAATAAACATAACATTAAAAAGTTTATTAAAGAAAACCCCACCAAAATATTAAAAATTCAAATCACCCCCTTTCCCAATTTTGCATACTGTATAAAAATATATGTAACCGGCATGTCCAGACAATTAAAATATAAAACATATTTTCCTGTGCTATGAATGCCATTATGGAAAAAATAAAAATGGCTGATTTGTTGTTTTTGTTCACCTCGCTCCCTCAAAAAAAGTGAATAAAAAGTGATCAAAGACACATGTACCTCAAGGAGATTTCCAGTAAAAACTACAGCTTGCCCTAAAAAAAAGTTCTCACACAGCTCTGTAGACAGCATTATAAAAAGTTATGGCTGTCGGAATATGACAAAGCAAAGAAATAATTTTATTTATATAATAAAGATTTTTTATTTTAAAAGGAGTAAAAAAAAGCTTTATAAATTTGGTATCTTCGTAATCGTACTGACCTGCAGAATAAGCTTATGTGATTTTTAGCGCACAGTGGATGTCGTAAAACAAGACAAAAAAAAAAAAACCTTGGCAGAATGGACATTTTTGCCCAATTTCATCTCTCAAAGATTTTCCCCCCAATTTTTAATGCAAGGTATGGTCAAATGACATTAAAAAATACAACATGCCCTGCAAAAAAACAAGCTCTTATGCAGCTATGTCAATGGAAGGTGAAAAAAATTATGGCTATTAGAAGGCAGGAAAGAAAAACGAAAAAAAAAATTTAAATTGGCCGTGCCCTGCAAATAATATTTTTCACATGAAGTCCAAATATGTTAATGCATGTGACACAATAAGATTGTGACACGATAATAGTTTGATAGACATGTAAGGCTATGTAACACATATGCTTGGTATTTATTAAAATGTCTTTAAGATACAGAAATGACCAGCAGATGGCAGCAGGATGTTGTCCCAGTATTCTTTAAAGGGGCACAGTGAATTGATTCCATTAGAATAAACATGTTTTTCTATTACTGTTTTATTATGGTATAGCCATTTTATGAGAGCTATTGAATATAGAGCGTTATTGCTCAAGTTCAATTTTAATTGCAGCTAAGGAAATTGCATTGTAACATCTGCTGACTTTTCTTTGAATTTCGCTTCCACTTGACTCGCATATTTTAAATGTATGGTATTAACTCCCTATTGCATAATAGCACAATAGGCATGCCACTTTATATCACTGACATGAACACTTTTTCAAGTCAATGAGAGGACTTCACTAACTTATTATCTGACAAATGTGTAGAGCAAAGGTACATGAAATGCTGCTCTTACATATTTGAATCTGTTACCATAGGAACACACATTGTAATTATTACTTAAGCAATGAACCATTCCTGTAAAATGAACATTTTTGAGACAATAAATTTCCAAGACGAATACTGTACATTTATCTGAAACACAGGCATTATTAAAAGGGATTTCCGACTGTTTCATACTGATGACCCCCGTTCAGGAGGCTACAGTGACCTTAAAAACAGCTTGTTACTGCCAATTAGATTGCTTGTAATGAACTGAGCTATTGCTTCACAGTGAGTAGGGAATTGTTAGGCTGCTCTTACACTTCCATTAGCAGCCACATGCACTTCAACACTGTTTGCTGGGTTGTATGTAAACTAGCCATGTTGCAAGTTTCAAGTACAGATGCATCCTAGTAAATAGCATTAAAGTGTGAGAGTTATGTGCACCCACTTAAAACTGATTATACACTAAGGCCCTTTCACACGAGCAAGTTTTTCCGCATGGGTGCAATGCGTGACGTGAACGCATAGCACCCGCACTGAATTCTGACCCATTCATTTCAATGGGTCTGTGTACATGCATCAGTTCTGCGTGTTCTATATTCTGCGTTTATCACGCAGCTCTGGCCCCATAGAAGTGAATGGGGCTTCAGTGAAAAATGCATTGCATCCTGAAGCAAGAATGGATGCAATGCTTTTTTCACTGATGGTTGCTAAGATATGTTGTTTGTAAACCTTCAGTTTTTTATCACGCTCGTGAAAAACGCATCAAAACGCATTGCACCCACGTGGAAAAAACTGAACAACTGAATGCAATCGCAGAGAAAACTGACTGAACTTGCTTGCAAAATGGTGAGAGTTTCCCTGAACGCACCCTGTTTTACCGTGAATTCTATGATGCGAGAATAAATAGGTTCACACACAATAGTTAAAGGGGTTCTCCGGGAATTAAGAAAATGAAAATACATAAATATTACTTTATTATAAATATATTCCCAAATACCTTTCATTAGGTATAATGACTTATTTTGTCTAGAGAGGAATCATTAGGAGAAAAAAAAAAATGGCCGCTGTCCTGTTCGTACACACAAAACCTGTCCTAATCACACATGAGGACAAGTTACTTCACAACACTGAGAGAAAGAGCTGCCTCATCCTCTTCTCTGCTCTGACTGTCAGGGATTATGATATTTAGCTGAATTTTGTGGGCATGGAGGTCATCAGGAGACATGAAGTACAGAGAGGACAGACAGGACAGACTGTGGTAATGGAGACTGCATACAGGTGCTGCTGCTCATCATCCACATCTGCTCCTGAACTCCATTCCTACAGAGATTCAGCTAAAGATCTTATCTGGATTCAGGATCATAATCCCTAACAAGCAGAGCAGAGAGGAGGATGAGGCAGCTCTTTACCTCCGTGTTGTGAAATAACTTGTCGTCCTGTGTGATTAGGACAGGTTTTGTGTGTACTAATAGGGCAGCGGCCAGTTTGTTTCTCCCAATGATTGCTCCACAGACAAAACGAGCCACCATAAATAATGTAAGGTATTTAAGAATATATTTATAATGAAGTGATATTTAAGTATTTTCATTTTCTTAATTCCCGGAGAACCCCTTTAAGTGGAAAAAAATATAGTTTACTTAAATGATAAACAAAAATACAGAAGAAACAAGTAAAGTAAACAAGAATCATAACAAGTACAATAAACAAGAATAAAACCAAAGGTATACTTAGCTATGAGTTAAAAATACATCTGTCCGGGGGAGAGCCCTCCACTGGACCACCAGGGATACCCGGTTGTGAAAGTAGTTGACTTCTTGACATGGCTGCACCTGAGCAGTCATGTCACTCCTGAACATCTGCATGTTCAATGGACCCCTCCCTTGGGCTCACAGTCACTCACTTTAAATACCCTAGGTAACTACTTATTAACTATGGACACTTCTAACATTAATCATTGTTTAGATGAGGCAATGTTTGAGAATTGCCCAAGACACAGCCATAATTGTAAAACCAGACATTAGATACACAGAGAATGTATGGTCAACAATAGAACAATAGTGAAGATAAGACAACTAAGAGTCAAACACAGCAGATCAAAGAAACAAGAAGACATAAGTGAATTGAATATAAAGAACATAGATACAAAAAGTAATCATTTGATATACACACCCTGAACGCATCCGGACCTAATCCGTCACGCTCATGTGAAAGAGGCCATATAGTAGAAAGCAGATGAGCAAGGAGAAGGCAGCAATCCGAAAAAGCTGACATTTAGTGAATAAAACTTCAACTTTTATGGAGTACTGCCGCCTTCTTGTTCGTCTGTCATCTGGTGAGGATTTGGATTCTGCCTCTTTGGACATGAGCGCCCTCCTTTTTTCTTTATTTTTTATTGCTGATTTTTTTTGTGCTGTGCCGCTCTAATGGTATGTTTTTATAGTAGAAAACAGTCTGTCGGCCAGGGACAGTTTACCTCACTAAGCTCATTTGTATGCTGCATTGGGATTTACCAACCTTATCTATATAGGTGAGTACCATACCATCTGTTTATCAGATGGTATATGGTATCATTTTAGACACCTTCATTTTACCTGGACATTATTTTACTTTATAAATAGTTGTAGGTTCTTACAACCCCTTTAAAGGGGTCATACCCAGAATTTCACCCAGGCAGCCTCCCGATGTTAGCATCGGAGCATGAAATAAATCACACAGTGCAAAGAAATTTTGTGGAGTTCCTGTGACAAACCGGGCTCTCCGTAAAGACTGATAGGTGAAGGCTTCCTCCCATCAGTGAGCCCAGTGACATCACCGGCTCTGATGGGCAGGCTTTATTGCTGCCCTAGCTTGTAAAACGGCTAGGGCAGTGGTAAATCCCACCCATCAGAGCTGGTGATGTCACCAAATACACTGCTGGGAGGAAGCCTTTGGCCAGCAGTGTGTTGTTATAAAGAAAAAAGCCCTTGCCCTGCGTGAACCAGCGATCTCCAGTGAGAGCATTGAAGAATGAAATGCTCCGATGCTCATGTCAGGGGGCTTCCTGGGTGAAAATGTGGGTATGTCCGGGTTTAGCTCTGAACCCAGACAACCCCTTTAAGAGTAGCAACCATACTGGTACATACTACTAGTAAAATAATATTTTGCAGAAGGGCTTTATTGGATCAGTGTTGAAAATTTAGAAGCGTTCAGTCCCACGTCATACAAATATGGTATAGAATTATTAGACATCATAACGTTCACCTGTGCCTGTATCCATCTCTTGCAATGTTATAGAGGACCTGTCACCTCTCATGACTTGTTTTAGTAATTGCTTCCATTCCCCATGTAATAACTCTTGGAGCATCTTAAGTTTTGGAGCATGTTAGAATGACACAACACAACGACATAAGAATAGGTGGATTATTACATAGGGAATAGTTACTAAGACAGACATGTCAGGAGACTTGGCAGGTCATCTTTAATCTGTCATCACTTTTATGCTGTTTTATCTGAGGGCAGCATAATCTGACAGATCCTGACCAAAATCTTGGAACACTTACTTGACATGACCCAGTTACCGTATTTTACTCAAGTCATTACTAAAATCAGCATCAGCCAAGTGCCAAAGTCTGCTTAATACACCACTCAAACTTAGGCCTCATTCACACATCCGTGGACCACTATCCGTGAAAACCCGTCCTGCTGAGTGCACGAGCGCACGGCGTCATTGGTTGCAGTGACGCCGTGCGCCTCATGCTGCCGCTGCTGTACAGTAATACACTATAGAACATACAAGTGTATTATTGTACAGAGGGGGCGGCACAAAGCGCACGGCGTCATAGCAACCATTGACGCCGTGCACTCGGCAGACCAGGTTTTCACGGACCGTGGTCCACGGATGTGTGAATGGGGCCTTATTCATGAGCCCAGTTGCTGCTGATTGACAGTTCTCTGCCTATAGCATTTAGCGACACAGGAACGGGGAGCAATAGATCCAGGAGATCATGAATATGACACAAGTGCTCGGCTTGTACTGGAGCCTCTCAATAATGGTTTTAGCAAAACAACTGGATCAGTTGAAAAAAGTGACCAAGCATTTGGCTCAGGGTCTGTGTCACCAGTTTATGCTGCCCTCAGATATAAGCATAAAACTGTATGAAAGGAGAAGAAATAAGAGTTAGCTGTCAGTAACTTGAGGAGAAACCAAACAACCCAATCAGACCCCAATCTTTAGCAGACTTCAGATCAGACAATAAAATAAATAAAACAAGTTACTTCTCCTGCTCCGGATGTCGCCGCTAGTCAGCTTATCCAAACCTGGGACCCGCACCTATACTTAAAATGGAGCCAGCAAAGTAGCGAAGGGTGCACCGCACATGAGTGGCCACCCTCCATTCATACCTATGGGAGCAACAAAAATAGCTGAGCGCTGGATTGGCTATTTCCGTCAGCCCTATAGAAGTGAATGGAGCTGTGGCTGTGTTAGCGCGGTACACCTCCCATTCTTTTCAATGGGACTTTTGAAGATAGAGTTGGGACCCACACCTATCAGACATTGGGGACATATCCAGGGGCATAGCTATAGGGGGTGCAGAGGTAGCAGTCGCTACTGGGCCCAGGAGCCTGAGGGGGCCCAAAGACCCTTGTGCCACATAAGAAGACACACAAAGCACTGAGGGAAGGGGGCCCAAGCTGAACTCTTGCAACAGGGCCCATGAGCCTTTAGCAACGCCCCTGGACATATCCTAGCAATATGCCCCCAATGTCTGAGATGGTACAACCCTTTTAAGTACAAGGGATTTTGTGGTTTGCAGGAAATTCTTTAAAAGTCTATAATTCTGTAATGTACTTCTATTTTTATTGTGCCTTACTTCCATTCTGGGCTGTGTTCACATGACTATGTCCATGCAGCTCTTGCTTATTTCTGGTGATGTTTTGTCCTTGAGCGTGTCAAAGAAACAAAAGGGGGACTGATAGGGGAGTGTAAGTAGCTTGGTGAGCAAGAGCTATAAACCATCTCTGTGTTGATAGGAGCCATGCTGGAACTGTGGCAGAGAAAGGAAAAGTGCATCATGGTTGGATACAACAGGAAGTGCTACATACAGGATTCAAACAAACCAAAGTGATTTGTTTACATGGTGACAATAGATCAGGAGAGTCCACACTGAAAAAAAAGCATGGGGAGCGATTTAAACGAGGTAGTCAACTGAATAAGCTGTATTTCTGTAAAATCCACAGTAATCCTGGAAACCGCCTAAAAGGGATTCGATAAACATAAGCAGTGAATTGCCAAAAAAGTCTTTTAATTAACCCCTTCCCGCTATATGACGAGTATACACGTCATGGAGCACTGCTATTTAGCGCTCCATGACGAGTATACCCGTCATTACATTAAACTGTCACCATGTCTGCAGCGCCGCCGCAATGATATTTCAGGATGGCCGAGTGAGCAGAGTATCAGCATACAGCTGATACTCTGCTTCAAACTGCTGACATCGGTGCTGGCACCGATGTCAGCAGTTTAACCCCTTCCATGCCACGGTCCGTAGGGACCGCGGCATGGAAAGGGTTAACAGGGGGAGGGAGCACCCTCCCCCTCCCATCGGGCGCTGCGGTGCGCTGGCAGCGCCGATGGTGTGGGCTGAAGAGAGGGAGGAAGCTCCCTCCCCCTTCCATCGGGACGCTGCTGTGCTCTGGCAGCGTCCCGATGGTTACCATGGCAACCAGACGCTTTCAGAAGCGTCTGCTTGCCAGGGTGTAATCAAGCCTGTTCAGGCTCCTGCTAAAGGCAGGAGCCTGAGAAGGCTTAGACTGAGTGACAATACACTACAGTACACTATATAGTGTACTGTAGTGTATTATAGAACAATCAGATCCACTGGTTCTTCAAGAACCAAGTGGGTCTGAGTCTAAAAAAAAGTGTAAAAAGTAAAAAAAAAAAAGTTAAAAAAAAGTTAAAAAAAAATGTTTAAAAAAATCCTATTTTTCCCCCAATACTTAAATTTGAAATTAATAAAAAAAGAAAAAAAATATCCCAATCATGTATCGCCACCCGACCCCTCAGGTGAACACGGTAAAATAAAATAAAAACAGTGTAAAAAAAGCCATTTTTGTCACTTTATATCACAAAAAGTACAATCACAAGCGATCAAAAAGGCGTATGCCCCTCAAAATAGTACCAATCTAACCGTCACCTCTTCCCGCAAAAAATGAGCCCCTACCTGAGACAATTGCCCAAAAAATAAAAAAACTACAGCTCTCAGACAAGGGACAGACTAAAACATGATTTTTTTTGTTTCAAAAATGATATTATTGTGTAAAACTTAAATAAAGAAAACTATACATGTTAGGTATTGTCACGTCCGTAAAAACCTGCTCTTTAAAAATATCACATGAGTTAACCCCTCAGGTGAACACAGTAAAATAAATAAAATAAAAACAGGGTCAAAAAAGCAATTTTTTGTCACTTTACATCACAAAAAGTGCAATCGCAAGCGATCAAAAAGGCGTATGCCCCTCAAAATAGTACCAATCTAACCGTCACTTCTTCCCGCAAAAAATGAGCCCCTACCTGAGACAATTGCCCAAAAAATAAAAAAACTACAGCTCTCAGACAAGGGACAGACTAAAACATGATTTTTTTGTTTAAAAAAAGATATTATTGTGTAAAACTTAAATAAATAAAGAAAACTATACATGTTAGGTATCGCCACGTCCGTGAAAACCTGCTCTATAAAAATAGCACATGATCTAACCTGTCAGATGAACACTGTACAAAAAAAAACTGAGCCAGAACAGGCATTTTTGGATACCTTGCCTAACAAAAAGTGTAATATAAAGCGATCAAAAATCATATGTACCCCAAAATAGTATCAATAACACTGTCACCTTATCCCTTAGTTTCCAAAATACAGGCACTGTTTGGTTGTTTCTACTGTAGGGGTGCATCAGGGGGGCCTCAAATGGGACATGGAGTCTGAAAACCAATCCAGCAAAATTTGCCCTCCAAAAAACATCTGGCGCACCTTTCCTTCTGCGCCCTGCTGTGTGCCCATACAGCAGTTTACTACCACATGTGGGGTGTTTATGTAAATCGCAGAATCAGGGTAATAGTTTTTGAGTTTTGTTTGGCTATTAACCCTTGATGTGTTACAGGAAAAAATGGATTAAAATGGAAAATCTGCCAAAAAAAGTGAAATTTTGAAATGTCATCTCCATTTTCCTTTAAATCTTGTGGAATACATAAAGGGTTAACAAAGTTAGTAAAATTCGTTTTGAAAACCTTGAGGGGTGTAGTTTCTAAAATGGGGTCATTTATGGTGGTTTCTATTATGATAGCCCCACAAAGTGACTTCAGAACTGAACTGTTGCTTCAAAAAATGGTTTTGGAAAATTTCTTAAAAATTTTAAGAATTACTTCTAAAATTCTAAGCCTTCTAACGTCCCCAAAAAATAAAATTACATCTACAAAATGATGGTAACATAAAGTAGACATATGGGAAATGTAAAGTAATAACTATTTTGTGAGGGATCACTATCTGCCTTAAAAGCATAGAAATTCAAAGTTTGAAAATTACAAATTTTTCCAAATTTTCTGTAAATTTAGGATTTTTTAATAAATAAAGGCGATTTATATTGACTCAAATTTACCATTGTCGTGGAGTACAATGTGTCACAAGAAAACAATCTCAGAACGGCTTGGATAAGTAAAAGTGTTTCAAAGCTATTACCACATAAAGTGACACATGTCATATTTCCAAAATTTGGCCTGGTCCTTAAGGTGAAAAATGGCTATGTCATGAAGGGGTTAAGGAGATGAGAATGGAAGTGTAAAATTCATAGCTGCTCATGCAACATGTGCACTCATACCCGGGACCCCTGCTGACCAGCTGTGTGAGAAGGCAGCGGTGCTTGCAGTAGTGCTGCTACCCTCTCACTGTTTCCTGCAGGCCAGTGACCTCATAGCTACTATCACTGCCCAGAGCAGTGATGGTACTTGTGACGTCACTAGCCTGCGGGAAACAGTGAGAGGGTTGTAACTCTACCATGAGCACCGCTGCTTTCTCAAACAGCTGATCGGAGGGCATCCTGGGTGTTGTATCCCTACAGATCAGATGCTGATGATCTATCCAAAGCATAGGTCATCAGTAATAAAAAGGTGTAGAACCCCTTTAAGGGTCTAGATTTAGATTATTCTTCAGGAGTGTTTTTTTTATCAGGACCAGAAACACCATTGCTGCTCTCCCGCAGATAGTAGTCTATACTGTCACCAGATGTTCAGCTTCTCCCCCCACAACTTTCCTATTTAAAGCACTTTGGTGTATGTGTAGTACCCCAGAGTGGCAGTACCATTCCAATTAAAGTTCATGACACCCCCATGCTCCATATAGGACTTTGACCATGTTGAGGAGTAACAATGATCACTTTGTGCAGTCTTTTGGTTCTCCGGTTACACCGAGAGAGAAACAGAAAAGAAGACACCCTATTCAAAAGGCCAGATACCTGTACGTAGCCATTGCTAGCTCAGATTATGTATATGGTAAAAGAAAATAATATAAAGCAGCACTCTAACTTTAGAAGGGAACCCTGGAGCTATGTAGTACCCCAGAGTGGCACTAGCATTCCTACACCCTGCTACTGTCTCTAATAGGCTAACCAATAATGTCTATTCCAGGTCCTCTTACATGCATTCATAATATTGCTCTGAAACTGTTATTTTCATGTAATGTGCCTGGTTGTCCAGCAGATGGTAGCGTGTATCTGGCAGAGAGAGATCTTTAGATAGAATGGAACTTACCATTTCATTCTCCCTCGTTTTGGACAGAAGTGGGCTAACAAGGGAGGGATTGCATGGAGATACAGTCAGTTTAGATTCGATAGTGGAGCTGAGAAGACATGCAAGATGGAGCAGTGAGGGGAAGGGCCCCCCCTGAGCAGGAGTCTCTCCAAGGAAAGCAGCTCATAGACTCCTTGCAGATTAAGAGACAGAGTATTGCGAGAGGATCAACAGTTAAAGGCACTCCACTCCAAAGGTACCAGAACTAATACAGAGTCCAGTAATCAGACTGAAGCCTGAGTTTAGCACAGCAGAGAGAGAAAGTAGAATATTCAAGTTTGTCTGCCAGTTTTCCCCAAAACCTGCTGGAACCAAGAGAAAGACGACATTTGTCTGGATGCAAGTTTGTTCACGTAAAGCTGTTGAACTTCCACCAAGTCTGGATTCCACTTATTCTCCACCTACTACAATTTTCCTCTTTATTGCTCTGGAGCCTAACCCGGTATCCAGGTAGGAGCACTGTGACACACACAGACTATTAAAGCTGTACCACACCACTTGGCATTCCTAAAAACCTTGGACACAATCGGCCCTGGGGGGGGGGGGGTCACATTGCATATGCTCCCACCCTAGCTTCACCTTCTTATTCTTAGAGACGTTCTAATTCTAGTTTTGTTTCTCCAGGTTATCTGGCCAATTCACTATCTGCATTAAGTTAATTCTCTGTTGGACTCTGCCCTTAGATTGTCCTAATAAATGGACCACTGTATACATCACAAATTTGCATAGAAGCATCCATCTGCTCTAATTGTTGTGAAATAATTTTCTACTGGGTTTTTCTTTATTTCTCTATTGATGGCCTATCCTCAGGAAAAGTCATCAATATCTGATCGGTAGGGGCCAGACTACTGGCACCCCTGCAGATCAGCTGTTAATGCCACATCCAGTCACATGGCCAATTTGCAGATCAGTTCCATTCAAGTGAATGGGCTTGGACTGAAATATCAAGCACACCTACTATGCAATGTATGGCATTGTCCTTGGTTTTCTGTGAGGAGGCTGCAGTGTTCAGTGGAGCGCCACAGCCTCTTTAAATGGCTGATTTGTGGAGTGCTGGGAGCCTGATCCTCTCAATTAAATATTAATGTCCTATCCTAAGGACAGACCTTCAATATTGAATCCTGGAAAACACCTATAAATCCTAAAACTTTTAATAGAAAACAATCATTTTTAGAGATGTACCAATTAGGACTAATTGAATACTTGTGATACAGCCTTGATCACAATGACCATCATTTGGTACTGTTCCCCCTCGACAAGCAGGAAATGACTGCTCAACTTATTACTGGTATAGGTACGTCACCACTGTGGCCGGTGATTTGCTGAGTGTCCATTTTCTGCTTGTTAAAGGGGTTGGCCACCCTCTGGTTACTATTGATCGATGTGTATGTAAAATTATTATATGGCACTTACTGGTATAGCCTTTTTTAAAATTCTCTGTCATTTCCTAATTTCATAAGGTATGCCTTCTTATTAGCCAAGTCTTCTGTGCTGTCCACATAGATGTCCTGTCCATAAAATGGCTGCTGATGGAGAGAACAGAAATCTGAGACTTGTGTCGGAATGTGAAGCACTGGAGGATCAATAAAGTTAGTATGACTTGTTTTATTATTTTACAACAGGTCAGGAATAACACATACAAAATATATTAGACTCCTGGAAAGTATTATCACCAGAAATAAGCACATTCATTCTAAAAGAAACTGATTCAATTTTGTTAAAATTGTGTGGTGGATACCAGTCTCAGTTTTTGGTGTTTCTATTGAGACAAATTTTGGAGAGATAGAGAAGATTTAAAAATGTTTAAAAAGTGAGAAACAAGAGTGAAAAAAACAAGAGAGGAAACCTCAGAGTGTCATATACAGATTTTAGGCCAGTTTTTGATTTGGACCCAAATCAAATCAGTCGACTAATTCAACCAAACCAAACACAAATAGAATTTTGAGTGATTTGCTTATCTCTATTTATTATAAAATAGCACAGTTGCGACGATCATGGGTGCAATTCCTCCTAGATTCCTGGCTGGGAACCCGTCAATAGTAGAATAAACAAATGATAAGGCAGCACTCCAGGCTTGTTGAAGGGTGTTAGACCCATTTATTTCCACTGCAACGTTTCAGCCCAACTCAATGAGGCCTTTGCCAAGTCTCTGACTTGAAACATATACATAAGATTTCTTTACAGGTTTATTTATTTCTTTAACCTGTTCCCGACTGCCCATAGACTATAAATGTCCAGACGGTCGACACTTTTCTTGGAATGGATGTTCTGAAATGTCCATTCAGAGATCGCAGCTGTTGAACTCAGTGACAGCAGGGCACCCCAAAGATAAGGCAGGGACTGCTCCTCTCTGTCCTTTCTACATTGCTCAAGGAAGTGCTATTGTGACCGCTGGGGCTGGGAGTCTGCAGGAGCTGCTGGATGTACCTGAGACCATGATTAGCCATACATACATAAATATATATATAGCTCTTTGGGGGCTGTAACTGGGACTACTATGTCAGCCCCAGTTACAGGAGAAAGCAGCAGTAAAAAAAAAAGATGTTAAATGTCCCCCAGAGGTCTTGTACAGTGGCGTATCTCCAATAGAGGCAGACCACGCAGCTGCTATGTGGCCCCTGGGGGAAGGGGGCTCGC
The DNA here is from genome assembly GCA_900303285.1 of Rhinella marina. NCBI lineage: Eukaryota > Metazoa > Chordata > Amphibia > Anura > Bufonidae > Rhinella > Rhinella marina. The sequence continues at coordinate 32,944 of ONZH01024318.1, forward strand.
AGTGGAGGATAGGCCACACCCACTAATTACAGTTGTATAGCTACCTGTGTAAAAAGAAAGTAAGAAGTGGAAAAGTACCTTTGGTGATGTCATCAACCATGTGATCAGTGCAGGAAGCCAAGGAATAGCAGAGCAGCTGATGTCTGAAGGACCTTTTATGATGTCATCGTCATGTGACCAGTGCAGAGGAATGGTGAAAGACCTGTGGGATGTCGCTGTGAGGGGGGGAGCTTCTTTGTTGTGCCTGGAGGAGAGGTTAGTGGTGTCCTGGGATAACTCATATAACACCATATAACTTCCGATAAAAGCTGGGAATGGCAGTTCTGTCCTATTATAGCCCACTACATATAATTTCAACTTGTGCCCTAGTGCAGTCTGGTAATACTGGAAGTTGTAGTTCTGTCCTATTATATTCCTCTCCATGTAAATTCAACTTATGCCCTAGTACAGTCTGATAATGCTCGGAGTTGTGGTTCTCTTCTCTTATACCCCCTCTCCGTGATGTATACTGATGCCCCATAATAAGTCTGGCCATACTGGGGGTTATAGCTATTCCCTTTTAAAGCTATCACCTAGTACAACTGAATGATGCCCTATAATAATCATGCTGGGAGTTGTACTTCTCTCTTCCTCGGCTGGGTTCACATCACCGTTTAGTTTTCCTTTTGCAGGACTTTTTTCCGTGTAAAATAATGGATCTCAGGCGGAAATGGCAAAAACGGATGCCAAATATGCAGAACTGATGCTTGAAATACAGGATCTGGTTTTTCTTTATTTTTCTGTTCTTCTGACGGATATGGACATGTTGGGAGTTGTAGTTCTCTCCATCTTACCTCTCCCCGTGTTGCCCCCTAATTTCCAATAATAACGATTTGGTGATGATGAGACTTGTAGTTCCCTTGTCACTATTGTGATTTTCTGCAGCAGCTGAGGTATATATTAGGTTTTGTTCACATCTGTGGTGGTGACGTTTGGGGTTCTACCCTTTCATAGGAGCACACCAATCAGCTGATGTATTAGGAAGTTCTGCAGCAGCTGAGGTGTGTATTATGAAGTTCTGCAGCAGCTGAGTTGTGTATTAGGAGGTTCTGCAGCAGCTGAGGTGTGTATTTTGAGGTTTTGCAGCAGCTGAGGTGTGTATTAGGAGGTTCTGTAGCCGTCAGAGAAACATCAGTTTTGAATGAATTAAATCCTATAGTTTTCTGTGTCTGAACTTTGTTAAATGTCCCTGTCCTGTTCCTCTTCCAGCATGTGTTGCCCTGTGACCTGAGTGACCAGTCTGGACATGACCTGATCCAGCAGCGTTACCAGCCCAGACTCCAGTCCAGCTCCGTAAAGATCTGCCCCAGGCCCTGACTGCACTTTGCCAACAGCAGAAACAGTAAGTCAGCATTGGGAAGGAGGTGAAACAGGAGCAGGCACAGTCCATGGGGGAAGGATGACACACTATATAAAAAGCAGTGGCAGCAGACACAATTTATTGGATAAGGCAAGGTAATCACTTGCAATCAGATTTTGGTATTCTGTTCCAGCATCCCAGCAGAATACCAGAATCTCCAGATCCAGCATATGCCAAACACTTCTGGCATGTGGCGGATCCCATTCACAATAATGGGGTCAGTCGAGATCCTGCATGCAGCGGTATTTTGCTCTTTGTTTTTGCCAGTATCTTCAACGGAAGCTTCTACTGGAACCTCTGCAGTAGATGTGCACGTACCCTAAGGGGTGCTATAGGTCATTCACAAGGGGGACCAATTCATAGTCTTGCCATGGGGCCCAGTGATTTCTATGTATGCCCCTGGTTTTGTATAACGTCATGGAGGACACAAAGCGTAAAATAAATAAATAAATAAATAAAAATAAAAGTTTCACATGTAAAAAATCATCCATTTCCTCAATTAAGTTATTTAAAACTTATTTTAAAAAGCCATTTGGTATTGGCATGTCCGTAACAACCTGTTCTATAAAAATATCACATGATCTACCCCATCAGATGAATACTGTAAATAAAATAAATAAAAATTATGCCAAAACAGCTATTTTTTAGTCACTTCACCTCCCAAAAAAACATGATATCCAGCAATCAAAAAGTCGTATGTACCTCAAAATGGTACCAATGAAAACGTCACCTCTACCGAAAAAAATGAGCCCGCACACAAGAAAATTTTAAAAGTATGGCTTTAAGAAAATGGCAACACAAAAACGTGAAAAAAATATTGGTATTGCTGCGTGGGTTTGGCTCTATAAAAATATCGCATGATCTACCCAATCAGGTAAACACCATAAAAAAGTAAATAAAAATAATGCCAAAACTGTTTTTTTTTCACCTCACCTCCCAAAAAGCATAATATCAAGTCATCAAAAAGTCTTATGTACTCAAAAATTGTACTGATAAAAAGTACAGTCTGTCCTGCAAAAGGGATGCCTTCAGACATCTATCTTGGCAGAAAAATAAAAATGTTATGGATGTTAGTATATCGCAATGTATAATATAACAGATTTAAAAAAAAAATTTTTGCAAAAGTAATAAAAGATGAAAAAAATGTAAATTTGGTATCACCATAATCTTATCAACCTGCAGAATAAAGTTATCATTTGATATTTTCCACATAGTGACACATAAACAGAATTTTTGCCCACCTCACCGCCCATAAAATGAGATAGTCATAGCTCTTAAAAACCATTTCAGCACATTCCATGTTAGAATATCCAGATGCCGCTCCTTCCCTTCTAAGCTCTGATGTATCCCCAAACAGCAGTTTATGACCACAAATTGAGAAAATAGGTAGCACATTGTGGGGTGATATTCTCCTGTTATCTCTTGTGAAAAGAAGGTTTGGGCCTTTTTTGTAAAAAAAAATGTATTTTTTTTATTTTCACAGCAAAGTGTTAGAAATTCTATGAAATGCCTGTTGAGTAAAATTGTCCATTATACGTCTTAAAAATTCCTTGGGTGGTGTAGTGTCCAAAATGTGGTCACCTTTTGTGGGTTTTTACTGTAGGAGTACCTCAGGATTTCTTCAAATGCAATGGTCTTCAAAGACCATTTTAGCTAAATCTGCCCTCCAAAAATTATATGGCACCCCTTGTCCTCTGAGCACTGTTGTGTGCCCATACAACAGTTTACAACCACTGTGGAGTGTTCTGTAAACTGCAGAGTAATACATATTGAGGTTTGTTTTGTTGTTATCCGTTGATGTGTTACAGACAAAAATGGATTTAAATGAAAGATCTGCCAAAAAGTGAAATTTTTAAATTTCACCTCCATTATGCGTTAATTCGTGTTCTAAAATCAGTTTTGGATAGTTTGAGGGATATAGTTTCTAAAATTTGGTAATTTATGGGTAGTTTCTATTTATGTAAGCTTCTCAAAGTGACTTCAGAACTAAATTACTCCTTAAAATAGTTGATTTTGGAAATTTTCTTGAAGATTTAAAAAATTGTTTTAAAATTCTAAACTTTCTAACGTCCAAAAAAATAAAATTACATTACCAAAATGATGCCAACATTAAGTAGACACATGGTGAATGTTAATAAGTATTTTATGAGCTATCACTATATCTTAAAAGCAGAGTGATTCAAATTTAGAAAATAGTGAATTTTTCCACATGTTTGGTAAATCTTACCATTAACATGACGTACAATGTGTCCTGAAAAATCTCACAATGGCTTGGATAAGAAAAAGCATTCCAAAGGTATTACTACATGAAGTGACACATGTCAGATTTGCAAAATTAGGCTTCGTTTCGTCAGGAAATGGGTAAATGGCCTGGTCTGGAAGTGGTTAATAAAACTAATTTCTACTGTTACAAAATAAAATTTCTTATGTAGTACTTTTTGCTGATGAACATGTTTTTATTAGGCAAACAATCTTTTAAATGACTGTCCCAGTTCCTATGAATAAATGTTTATGGTATTCAGATCAGACACTTTATGAAAGCGATGCAAAAAAAAACCTTGACATTTTTATTTTGTTTTATATGACTTGGTCCGTTTAATTCTTTGAATTTGCATTTTTGTTAAATGTTATGTTGTGTTACATTAAAGCATTAAAAATAGTGGTACATTAATATGTGCTATGCATATACTTCTTAAAAACATTAGTGGAATATAAAACTATTTAGACTCCATAACTTATACAGCTGCGTCACATAATAGTAATTCCAGCAAATGTGTCCTTTCTCTAATTTACTCTTAGACATAAAATTAAATTATTGTTAAAAAAGGACATGTTTTTTAGATGAATTAAGACAAAACTAATACTAAAAGCTTCAGAACTCTTGTATCGTTTGTCTTCAGCAGTAGCATATACAGTATATATATTTTTTTTGTACTGCAAAGCATAGTGCTCACACACCTCTGCTGTTCATTATTTTTAATTCTTTGTTTTCCTGGCCTTACTAATTAAACTTTGCTGTTCTTAACCCTTTATTCCCACTAAGGCTACTTTCACACTAGCGGCAGTCCGGATCCGGCAGGTGAAGGGTGCTGCCGGATCCGGACTGCCGCAGGGACATGTGTGGAGCCGGAACTGCACTCCGGCCCCACACATGTCACACATTACATACATACATACATACTTACATGCTCCCGGCAGGTCTCCAGAGCACAGGAGGAGCAGGACAGCACGCACAGATGACTATTCCCCACAGCGTCCTCTGCTGGGCGCCTGGTGGAATCGTCATCTGTGCGCGCTGTCCTGTTCCTCTTGCACTCTGGAGACCTTCCGGGGAGCATGTAAGTATGTATGTGTATTTGTATGTGTATATGTCTGTGTATGTTTATGTGTATGTCTATGTCTGTATGTGTGTATTGTTTGTATTGTGTGTATGTGTGCAGGTGGCAGATCCGTCATGAACTCTATTGAAAGTCAATGGAGGACGGATTCGTTCACCATTGTGTCACACCAAACGGATCCGTCCCCATTGACTTTCATTGGGGGTCATGACGGATGCCTGGATCGGAGAGCAAACCGCAGCATGCTTTCAGGAGCATTCCATTGTCTTCAGTTCAGTTTTGTCCCCATTGACAATGAATGGGGACAAAACTGAAGCGTTTTATTCCTGTATTGAGCCCTTATGACGGAACTCAATACCGGAATTATAAAACGCTAGTGTGAAAGTAGCCTAAGGCCACTCACTATCTATATTAATTAGATACTAGAGTTTTTTAAAGGGGTTATCTCACAAAAATTATTAATCACACATACACAGTATAAGTGATAAATAACGTATTAAGGGACTCCCTTCACCCTCAACCCCTGTTGATCAGATATTGATGGTCTATCTTGAGCATAGTCCATCAATATAAAGGTACTGGCCAGCCCCTTTAAAGGGGCATTCCTTGATTATTATGTTTATTTAAAAGACATGCTCATGTACATGTTACTTACATTTACATCCCATGCTTTTCTTTTTCGCCATTTACATCCCATGCTTTTCTTTTTTGCCACTTACATCCCATGCTTTTCTTTTTCGCCCTTTAACATCACATGCTTTTCTTTTTCGCCATTTACATCCCATGCTTTTCTTTTTCGCCATTTACTTCCCATGCTCTTCTTTTTCGTAATGTAAATAAATCATTCTGGTTGGCTTACATCCTGTATGTAGCACTTCCTGTTGCTGTATCCAACCAAACCCATGATGTAGCTCTTCTTTCTCCAGCATGGGCCTGTGTATCCCTCGCTATGGAATGTAGTCTACAGCAGATATCCAGATAGCAAATTTTCTAGACAGGAATGCAAAGCTGCACAGCAAAAAGCGAAACCCTGTTGCATCCCCCTTGTATTAATTCTGGAGCATCTATGCATACGGATGCCTCTGTGATGTGACATTCCTTTATTATTTCTTCTAGGACTTACAAATGAGTCACAGTTTGCAATAGGTGTTACCAGTTGTGGGTGTGTGCTTCCCCAGTCTGACACTATATGAGATCAGAAAATGTGACCTCTCACTGATTCACCAGTTTATAATCAAAGTGGGACCAAAATACAGAAAAAAGGCAAAAGTAGAGTAATAAACTGCCCCCTAACAGTGTGTCTTGTCTTCATTGACAGCCAGGGGTGGGACAAAGGGTAGGCAAGGGTAGGCGCCCACCTAGGGTGTCACCTCCCTACCCATAAGGGGGGGGATGTAATTAACTAAAGAACGCTGATGCTCCCTGGTCTTCTTCTCTGGGTGCTTGCATTGCACTAGGTCCTGGAAATGCACAGTGTCAGGATGTATTGTGCTTAGAAGTGCGCTATGACGATGCTATGCAACATCAGTTCACAGTGTAGAACGGGGCTCCTGCTGCAGGCAGTTACCTTGGATCCAGAGACAGGTCTGATCTGAGGCCTATGAGAAGGAGGAGTGGGAAATGGCTGATCTATAACATATTAAAGAATTCTTTAGAAAATCATCCCATTTTTCACTGCAGTATTTGATTAGAAACGATACGATCAAAGGAAACCATGAGATTTTCTTGTGTGTATTTTATATATTTCTTTACTTTTTTATGAAAGTTGTGAAACTTGATGTATTGCTTTTTTAATCGTTTACTAAAACAAATTTATTGAGGATTTTTTATACTGCTTCTTTCATGACATTTCTCATAGAATTTTTATATGGTAAGATTAACAATAAAGAACGCAATATCACAGATGAATTGATTTGTCTCTTTATATCTGCAAAAACAGATTAGAGCCATAAATTTATGACTCAGGATGATGTCTGTTTACTGCTCTGAAGCTAACAGTCTATATGCATACATACACATAATATGAAAACTAAATACAAAATGGATTTACCATTGCATATTAACATACAAAGCTTTTGGTTAATATAGCCTATACAGTAAATAATAAAAATGACACTTTTGGGGGAGATTTAGACTATTTATGCTAATCTCTATCGGATTTGTGATACACCAAATGCATACCTCCCAAACGCAGAGGGACAATATGTGCTGTGCGCATCTTTTTTTTCATACATGCCTCTAACTCCACCCGAAACATAACTATACACTCCCAGTCCCCTTAATGCCCCCCATAATTATTCCCCCCTTGTGTCAGCATACAGTAGTAATTCCGAGGTTGTGCCCCCTTCACAGTTGTTGTGCCCACATATGTCCTCTGATCCTGCACTTTACCACACAATGAAAATTGCAATTTTAAACAATTGTTTTGAAAAATAATGGATGGGCAATAAGAATATCATACAGCAGAGTGGCACATCAGCAATGTGGCCAGGTTTAGCTTGTAGACAAGCAAGTTTTTGGTCGATAATAGTTTTCTTATGGCCACACATTCAGTTATGGATATGTCACAATGGAGCAGAGGACAAGGAGGAGGAGCCTGACCAGGAGAAGAAGCTGATGATGATGACAATGGCCACAAGTGGTAGTGGTACCTTGGAACTGAACCCGAGTTCGGGTAATGTTTTTTTTTAACAGTATAAATCAATTTCTGAAGTTATTATGCGAAGTCTCGCTCATTAGAGCCAATCCATTCTTATACTGTGCGGCACGCTCGATGCATACAGTATTGAAATGAAGTTTTATGCGAATCGTCTTTGGATGTTTCATCCGAAGTCAATTCACTCATCCCTAGCTATGGGTAAAAGCACATTTGGTGGCATTGGCATACAATGGGGGAAATTTACTAAGCATGTTGCCCGAGAGTTATGGTGTAAAAACACACTGTGCCGACATGTCTCATGCTTTTCATATTCCAAAGCTTCCAAATATTGTCCTTTATCAGGGGCAGATGATGTTTAAACACACATGATGTTATGGGTTAAAAAAAAAAGTGGCTTAGGAGGGAGCAAGCGTCCAAAAATTATACCTTGACATGATCGGAATGCCTGCCTGAAGTGTCACTTGTCAGAAGAAAAAGTGGCTTGTTGTGCACGAGTCTAAAAAAATTATCCCTTTTAATTGGGAGCAGCAGCAGTGCAGTTTGGATGTGGAAAGGCAACGGTATGGATATATTGGCATGTGGCCACAATAGGGGTGGCAGCAGGAGCAATATAGCATGAAACATACAAGGCTGTCTATATAGTAGTAGGAACAGTAGTAGTAGTACTAGTAGTAATAGTAGTAGTAGTGATAGTGGCGGCAGATGTTTTGCATTAATGGTGGTGGCAGTAGGGGATTAACAGTGAGGAGCAGCAGCAGCTGAGGCAACAGCGGCAGCTGCAGCAGCAGCCATATGTTACATTTTGGCAGAAAGACAAGTGACGTTAGTGGCATGATGCAGGCCACAACCGTACAGAACGTGATCTTAAAGGGGTGAATAATGTAAAAAATGGAAAACAGACATCATATAGTACATGAAAACCTCTTTCTAACAAAGCCAGAACCCTGTACCTCACATGGATCCAGAGATCTTGACATTCATTGCTCTGCTAGATTTATATCAAGTTGACAGCTCAAGGGGAGTGTTTTCTGTGCAGCTAAAGGGGCATTTCCATGGAGCTCTCTCTCTCTCTATCAAAGCTCAGGAGGCAGTTGAAAGATGAAACTGAGCATGTGAGGCCTTCTTAATAAGCCAGTCAAAGAAATAGACTGAGTCTGCACCTGAGACAAGTGACTGAGCTAAGTGACCTGTAGAGTTATAAGAGATTGTTGTTTGTGTAGAGAGTGATTTGTGTTTGTAGAAAGATTATATACAGCTAAAATCTGTTTTGTTTGGTGTAGCATACATTAGCAAATAGAATCAGAACAGACACAAGTTTAAACTGCATTTTTTTTCTCTAGTCTGCTGATTGCCTGTGGGTGTGGTCAGGGGCGTAGCTATAGGGGGTGCAGAGGTAGCAGCCGCTACCGGGCCCAGGAGCCAGAGGGGGCCCCAAAGACCCTTGTGCTGCATAAAAAGACACCAGTATTATAGAAAATGCATGCTGATCAAGGTACATCTATGGTTGGAAGGAAGGCTTTAGGTCAAGAATTTGGCATGGGGGGTTGGCAGTTAAATTTTTGCCTCAGGCAGCATGAAGGCCATTTGCCTCCCTGCCCCTGGCCACAAAGTACTGAGGGAAGGGGGGCCCAAGTTCACTACTACAGTACCTAGCCTCGTGAGTCAATAGTACGCTAAGGATTCGTACGCACTTTTTACGCTAATGCTTACGCATACAGTTCAGTAGCGTACTTTTAACAACGCTTAAACTGTATGTTCGTAATTTGTGCAGTAATGTACACATGGATTCAGAGATACATGCACTACATAGTGTTGTGTCAACATCAGCCACGTGGAGACAACACGCCGCACTGTTTCCGGCGGGGCATGTAGGTGGTCCATCTGGACCTTACTGTTGGGGAAACGTAAGGGATCCAGTTGGGCCCTGTCTTTTTGATTCGCTGAGTCATCATGGGGTGTTTATACACCTTTGTGCCTGACACTTTGTAGTACATGTATCTCTGAATCCATGTGTCTGTTGTGGATATTGGTGTATTGATTATAACAACCATTGAATACACCTATATTATTATATTATATTATCTTATATATACATATATAGCATCTGATGCTATAATGTACATCATGGGGGTCATTTATCTAACTGGTGTAAAGTAGGACTGGCTCAGTTGTTCATAGCAACCAATCAGATTCTTCTTTTCATTTTTCAAAGTAGCAGGGATGAGATCAAAACATAGCATGTGGATGTACGATCCAGTTCTTTTATCATTTTGCAACTAAGCCAGTTCTACTTTACACCAGTTTGATAAATAACCCTCAATATACTTATGATTTTAATAAAGGTTTACTAAAAGCGGCATTCCCCTTTAAACATCACTGTTCTATATATAGTTCTTCATTCAGACTAGATCTCTGATGACATCAGCAGCAACCAGAAGCCCCGCCCCCTTAGAATACTGAAGCTGTGTGACATCACAATGCTGTGGCCAGGCTTCTATGTGTTTTGGGGCACTAGATTCTTTTGAGGGTTAGTTGTTGGAGAAAATGGATTCGAGACGAATTGCTCTTGCATTTCTTTTATTTTTTATATTTTCTGTTCATGGAAAGCCCACAATAACACCTACAGGTAATGGATATTATCACTGGGGGTTCATCTTACTGAATGGGGCTGAATATTGTATTTATCCTTACATGATTATGATTTCATTGATTTCATGTCTTTATTTTCCTTCATTCTTTCATGGACAGTGACTTTCCCAGGACCGGTTAGAACACCCCCCGGTCCGGACAGCGCGGGTACAAATACCAGTGAGTAGACATTTCCTTCCTCTCCTAATTCTACTCTCATCATCCTCTAGTAAGCCCTGACTGTAGTGGAGGAGAACAGCCACTAAGCTGCTCCTCTGGAGGATGGGTCCTATAAAGTGATGCTGGAACATATAATGATGTGCCCCTTATCCAGACGTTACCAGCCCACAGTCCAGCAATTACCCCCTCCATGCCCAGCCAAGCTGCCAGTGCCTACCTGCTGATGTCCTCATGAAGGGCACTGCTGGCATCGATGATCTAGAGATGTTGGACAATGTCTTGTAGAATATGTTCTCTATGATAAGAATTGATAACGAGCATCTTGTGTCTTTCTTACCAGCCATGTACCGCGTTGTCCTGCCCCTGTTCATATTTTTATTAATTGCTGCCGGGATTATCTTCTGTTGCTGGTGAGTTTCCAGTTTTCTTCTACTCTACACATCACATTATTCTCTGTACACTGTACTGTCTGACCTACAGGGGGCGCAGTAACTACTGCAGCCAGGTTATAATACAGGGGCTGGATCGGGCAGGGATATAATCTGGTAACCGCTGTCCCCCCTTTCCCGCTGCTGTATTATGATGTAATATAGACTATGGCACCATATCCTTCCTGCCTGTTATATATGGCACCTTTATATCTCACCCCCTGTGGTGGGGGAGGGGACGTTATGGGTATATTCTGATGGGAAACTGGAGATTGTCATCTGTAGCGGCTCATGTCAGGACATTTCTCTGTCTCACAGGTACAGGGCCTGGCGAAGGAGAGAACAAAAACAGGCAAGAGATCTGGAGATGGTTCGAGTGGAGAAGCCAGGTAATAATTTCTATATAATAACATATATAAGCGGGGTACAGGCAGAGCTTAGGGTTACCTCTCATATCTGCTCATCACACACATTGGGGGTCCTTCTATTACCCCAGAATTCAGAGATTAGAAAGCTTGTTTCTGCTGATGAGCTGCATCACTATATTACTGCATTGCTCATAATATTAAAAGAATAGATTCTGTTATATCTTCTACCTGCTGATGGTTTCCTTTTCATTTTGTAGTTGTTAAAACACCTCCTGTGCCCACTAAGAAAAAGAACATCAGACAGCCCACGTATAACATCGAGGGAATAACAATTATAAAACAACTAAAGGCTGCAAAAAGAGAGGAGAAAAAAAAGAGGAAAATAACATCTAAAGCAGAGGAGAAGAAGAGAATGAATATAACATCAGAAAGAGAGGAAGAAAACATCACGAAAAGACCATCCCGCCTGAAGCGTTTCCGCCAATGGATCAAAAACAGTACCCATAAAAAGAACAAGGGGAAAAAGACAGAGCACAAGAAACATCTGTGTATGATCACCTGCTGCACCTGCCGGTCCGAGGACTAAATGGAGTTTATTTAACATCATGCCCATTTAGTCCAAAAGCCCTGAAATAACATCCACAGTGGCCATATCTGTCTGTCTGTCTGTCCCTCTGTTTGTTTGTCTATGTGTATGTCTGTCTTCCCCCTGTCTGTCTATCTATCGTAGAATACGTAGGTAGATGGAAGACCCCTGGAGGGGGTGTACATCCCGTCCACATTATTTAATGTAGGTGAGATGAAAAATCCAGGAAAGTTGGATTTCCTCAGTAAATTTTCTTTGCTGAGGTTTTTAGTTACTTTCTTTTCCGGGCCTGAATTTTATTGGAATGGCAGGTAGGTTGGCAGTGGGACCTGCCATTCCCTCCCCCTCCAGTACACCCCCAGCCCCACCCCACCCCCCACACAATTACCCCAGGCTATGCTGCTGAGCCACTGGGACATAAAACTGTTGAGTCTGGGAAGGCACAGTAGACGCAGTGGAACGTCTGATCTCTGATCTCTATGTGATGTCGCTGTTTTGTTGCTGGACCAAATAAAGCCAAGTTGTATTTTTAACCTCTGAAGCCTCTGAATTTTGTCATTGCTAACCCCCATCCCATATATTCCAATCCCAACAATATCTACACCATTGGTTGGAACGATCCTCCTGGAATCAGAGACTGGATCTGTTACTTAGTTCATACAAGCGGTACAGCAGGATCTACTGACATGAATAAGAGATCTGCTACTAGCATTGTTCCAGCCAGAATAGAAGCTGTACAGAGGAGCACTGCCCCAGACCTTAAAGGGTTTTCCAGAGTGTATTATAAGTATGTTCTAGAGTGGGCATTTCTGGGATGTATTGTGGAAGATGCTGGGGGGATGGGACTTGACTTATTAATGGAGAGTGAGATATTTGGAGATATGGTGACTCTGTGGCTGGTATCTGTGATTTACAGGATGTTTTTGCTCCTGTTGCAGGCTGTGAATAGATGATATATCTGCAGGGTGTATAAGCCTATCACAGCTGATTCCACGTCACAGTAGCATGTAGAGCAGTGGTCTCCAAACAGAGCCACGTGTGACTTGCAAATCATGGCTGAACAATTAGCCGTAGAAGCCTTGAATTATGACCATAAGCACCGGCTACAATATTTGCAGACATAGCCTAACCCCCAATAACATATTCTGTCCCAGTTCCTTAAAGGGGCTGTTCACCTTTGGAGGCCTTTCTGTCAGACACCTCCACATCACATGGACCTGCAGAGGGAAGTGTACTTACCTGCTCTCCACTGGGTTTTGACTCCTTTGGTCCCATCACTGCCTTGTTGCAGTCTCCATATGTCAACACCCAATTTGATTCAGGTCACGTGTTTATGCGGGTCACGTGACATGTCACCCATGAGTGACGTGACATCAGGGAGGAATCTAGCTCTTCTGTTGCCTGAGGCCAAAATTTAAATGGCTCCCCCCTCCCATTAAAAATTTGTATGAAAGCAAAGTAGCAACCGAATTTCGAGACTGTCCTGCCAGTGATAACTCTCTGAGTACAGATAAAGTAGTAGATGTCACCTGAAGACCTATGTAACACAATAGATAACACAGTGATAACTCTGAGTACAGATAATGTAGTAGATGTCACCTGAAGTCCTATGTAACACCATAGATAACACAGTGATAACTCTGAGTACAGATAATGTAGTAGATGTCACCTGAAGTCCTATGTAACACCACAAATAACACAGTGATAACTCTCTGAGTACAGATAATGTAGCAGATGTCACCTGAAGTCCTATGTAACACCATAGATAACACAGTGATAACTCTCTGAGTACAGATAATGTAGTAGATGTCACCTGAAGTCCTATGTAAAACCACAGATAACATTAGTGCTAGTATTGCGATATTCGATACCATTTGATACCATGCAAATAAAATAAAAAATAAATTTTTTTTTTATGAAACGTCCGGCCCATAATAGAACAGTCTATCCTATTTTTGGGGGGGACAAGGTGCCATGGTAACCAATCGGTGCCCCACGATTACACTGCTGGGGCTCCGATTGGAAGCTGCCACTAAACCACCAATGAGGAAGGGAGGAGGAGACCCTATTGGCCACTGGGCCATCAATGACTTTAATACTGGGGCGTAGGGGGGACGACACACTGCGCCACCAATGTTAATTATACTGCAGAGTAGTGTACTATACTGTGTAGTAGTGTTAACTGCAGTCCTATGTAAAAAAAAAAACAGCACTAGTGCTGATAATGTAGTACTGTTACTTGCAGTCCTATGGAAAACCACAGACAACACTAGTGCGGATAATGTGGTAGTTTTACCTGCAGTCCTATGTAAAACCACAGATAACAATAGTGTAGATCATATGGTAGTGTTAACTGCAGTCCTATGTTAAACCACAGCTAACACTAGTGTAGATCATGTGGTAGGGTTATCTGCAGTCCTATGTAAAACCACAGATAACACTAGTGCTGATAATTTGGTAGTCTTACCTGTGTCCTTAGTGTGCCTCCCTGTCTCTCTCCCACAGGACTCCATGCTGGTGGTGCTACCTCCTCTTCCATCTTCTTCTTTCCCCCACAGAACGTCCTGATGCAGCTGCGTCAAGACATAGGAACACTGTGGGCATAGTGATGGTGACACACACAGGGACAGGCACACACAGGGACAGGGACACAGGGAAAGATACACACACAGGAATGACACACACACACACAGACAAGAACACACAGGGACAGCGACACACACAGACAGGGACAGACACACACTTGGACAGAGATAGGGACAAACACAGGGACACATGGGTAAAGGAATAGGGACACACATAGGGACAGTAACCCACACACACAGGGACAGACACACAGGGACAGACAGACAAAGGGACAGATACATAAAGGAAAGGGAAACAAACAGGGACAGAGATACACAGCTAGGCCTCACCAAACTCCAGCCTGGCTCCTCTTCATACAGTAACACAGCTCTCTGCTCCTCTGGCTCCTCCCCCACTGGTCACATGGGCAGATGACTTCAGGAAGGTCCTTTAGCCCACTAGGAAGCACTATCTGTTGCGTCTACATTGGAGTTGCTCCAATCTAGTTGCTCCAAGACATTTATCAGTCTTGCTGCAGAGCAGTTTATTAATAGGTATGAATGTATATAATCAGTGGCGTAGCTATGGGGGTCTCAGTTGCGACTGGGCCCCTAAGCCAGGGGGGCCCCTAAGCAAGTGCGGCGCGGCCCTGCGCACAGTTGGGGGCGGCGGTGGGGCAGAGGGAGATTGTCCATTGTGGAAGCGCTTATCTTCATAGTCATCTGTATCGCCGTCCTCAGGACGGCGATACAGATGCCTGTGCTGCGGGGGCAGGGGAGGGAGAGGCGTCTCCCCTGCCCATTCCTCTGATAGGAGGCCTATCAGAGGGTGGCTCAGGCGGCGCGATGATGTCATACAGCGCCGTACAGCGCGGGACACAGGCCTGCATCGCATCGCTGCCAGCTCCATGGAGGTAAGTATAAGTGTTTATTTTTTTTTATTGTAGCAGTCACGGACCGGAGCTCTATTTGGGGCAATGGAGGCATTTTTAGGGGCACATGGGGGCATTTTTACTGGCACTGGGGGCATTTTTACTAGCACATGGGGGCACAGGGGGCATTTCTTACTGGCACATGAGGGCATTTTTGCTGGCACATGGGGCACTGGGGGCATTTTTACTGGCACATGGGGGCACTTTACTGGCACTGGGAACATTTATACTGGCACATGGGGGCACTGGGGGAATTTTTACTGGCACTGGGGGCATTTTACTGGCACTGGGGGAATTTTTCCTGGCACATGGGGGCACTGGGGGCATTTTTACTGGCACATTGGGGCACTGGGGGCATTTTTACTGGCACATGGGGGCATTTTTACTGGCACTGGGGGCATTTTTACTGGCACATGGGGCACTGGGGGCATTTTACTGGCACTGGGGGCATTTTTACTGGCACATGGGGCAGCACACAGTGTTCATTTAAGTGAATGGGTCCGCATCTGAGCCGCAAAATACGCAGATCGGAGGCTGCAAAACAACTGTTGTGTGAATGTAGCCTTACCCTGTATGTTCTGTAGTGATACACGTAATGTTAGGAGGGAAAAGGTTAGGGTGAGAATTTGGCATGGGGGGGTTTCAATTTTTGACTTGGCTGGCAGAAAAGCTAAAAGCTAGGTGCCCCAGCGCTGAGGGAAGGTGGGGGGGGCCCTAGCTGAACTCTTGCACCAGGGCCCATGAGCCTTTAGCTACGCCCCTGGGTGTGGTTAATTAATCTCAGGTGTATAAAAGTATCAGTTTGACTCGGACTGAGCCTTGCTCTTGACTGAGTCTGCTCCAGAGACAAGTGACTGAGCTAAGTGACCTGTAGAGTTATAAGAGTTGTGAAGAAGTTTTAAAAAGTTTGCAGTAAGTACTTTATTCTTGTTAATTGATTGCTGTTTTGTAACTGGGATGGATAGCAAGATTGAAAGTTTTCAACAGTGCACAGTCTGCCACATGTATGAACAACAGGAGCAGCAGTTCCTGGGTGAATACCGCTGTGGTAGATGTGAGCATGTTGCCAATCTGGAAGCTCTCATTAGAGATCTGGAGAAGCATATTGCAACACTGAGGGAAACAAGAGATCTTGAGAGGGGCCTGCTTCTCACAGAACAGGCAGTTATGGGGTCTGTTATGGAGGGTGGAGAGAAAAATCAGGAGGCCCATGTAAGGAGTTGGGTTGACCCAAAAAGAGGGAGTGGCAAGGGGTCTAGGAAAAGGAAGGCCAGTCCTGCTTCTATGCACCCAAGCAAAATTGCCAAGTTAGGTGATGATGCGAGGGTGTCAGTCTCAGAAATGGCAACCCTAGTGGATACTGGTCTCCCTAACAGCCGGGGGAACAGTCCATCTAGTAGTGGGGAGGATGATTAAAGCAGGCAGGCCGAGACAGCTAGTAGTGGTAGGGGATTCCATAATCAGGAAGACGGATAGAATAATTTGTCGCCAAGACCGCCTCAACCGAATGGTTTGCTGTCTCCCTGTTGCCACGGTTCGGCATGTGGTGGAACGGGTGGACAAACTACTGGGAGGGGCTGGGGATGACCCAGCTGTTGTGGTCCATGTGGGAACCAATGACAGAATAAATGGTAGGTGGAGGTCTGTTAAGAATAATTATAGAGAACTAGGAGCCAAGCTGAAGGGATGGACCTCCAAGGTTGTATTCTCAGGAATACTGCCTGTGCCATGCGCATCGCAGGACAGACAGCGGGAGCTGAGGGAGTTGCATGCATGGCTCAAGTCTCGGTGTAAGGGAGAAGGGTTCGGGTTTTTGAGCACTGGGCTGATTTTTCATTGGGGTACAAATTGTATTCTGTGGATAAATTGCACCTGAATGGAAGAGGGGCTGCTGTGCTGGGGGAGAGAATCCTAGAGGGGGTGGCTGAGTTTTTAAACTAGGGATGTGGGGGGGAGGACAAGCAGAAAATAAAGCAAAGCATGCAGTGGTAGATAGGTTACAAAGTGGTCAGAACAGAGTGGTGGGTGGAGAAGTGGACCATGGGGGGGGGAGGATAACAGCAGTGGATAAGGAGATCCATGTGTTACAAATCAGCAGAAAAAACATGTCTAGTCAGAAAACATCAATAAATTACATTTCTAAACCTAAATGTACAAAAACACATGGTAATTTAAAGTGTATGTTCACAAATGCCAGAAGTCTAGCAGGCAAAATGGCTGAGCCTGAGGTCATGGTACTGGAGGAGGAAATTGATATAGTTGGAGTTGCTGAGACATGGCTGGACTCTTCGCATGACTGGGCTGTCAATCTCCAGGGTTATACTCTGTTTCGGAGGGATAGGGAGAATAGGAAAGGAGGAGGAGTATGTCTGTATGTCAGAAGTAGTATAAAAGTGAGTATGAAGGAGACAATAGTGGGTGATGATTGTGTGAATGCAGTATCCGTGTGGGTGGAATTACAAGGGGAGACTAACAATGAAAGAATTATTTTTGGTGTGATTTATAGACCCCCAAACATCACTGAAGAGATAGAGGATCAGCTGCATAGACAAATAGAGCAGGCTGCCCAGGCGGGTACAGTAGTGATAATGGGAGATTTTAACTTCCCTGGTATTGATTGGGGTCATGGATCGGCTTCAACTGCAAAGGAGAGAAATTTTCTTAATTTATTGCAGGATAATTTTTTGGGCCAGTTTGTAGAAGAACCAACAATAAGTGATGCACTGTTGGATCTGGTTATATCTAACAATGCAGAGATAGTTGAGGAGGTAATTGTTCGGGAAAACCTTGGTAATAGTGACCACAATATAGTTACTTTTATCCTAAAGTGTAGAAAGCATAAACATGCTGGTAGATCAAAAACATTTAATTTTAAAAAGGCCAATTTCCCAGGGTTACGGGCCGCACTCCAGGACATAGACTGGGAGCAGCTGTTGTCAAGTAGTGACACAGATGATAAATGGGAGACCTTCAAATCTACACTGGGTAACTATACTGCAGAATTTATTCCTAGGGGGAACAAATACAAATGCTTAAAATTAAACTCTGCGTGGCTTAATGCGGATGTTAAAAGGGCAATACATGAAAAACAAAGGGCATTTAAAATATACAAATCAGAGGGGTCTGCTATAGCCTTTAATAACTACAAAAGGGTTAATAAAGATTGTAAAAGGACTATAAAAGCAGCAAAAGTTCAAAATGAAAGGCTGGTGGCCAGGGATAGCAAAACCAATCCCCAAAAATTCTTCAAATATATAAATGCAAAAAAACCTAGGTCAGAGCATGTAGGACCCCTGAATAATAGTGATGGAGAATTGATTACTGGGGATCAGGAAAAGGCGGAGCTACTGAATGAGTTCTTTAGTTCTGTATATACACATGAAGAGGTGGGAGCTGCTGTCGGTAGAGTAAGTGCTGGTGATACTTCATGTAATATACTCAACTGGTTCAATATAGATATGGTCAAAACTAAGTTAAACAAAGTAAAGATGAATAAGGCTCCAGGACCGGATGGGTTACACCCAAGAGATCTTAAGGAACTTAGTTCAGTAATTTCTTTGCCCTTGTATATAATATTCAAAGATTCTCTGGTGACTGGCATAGTGCCAAGGGACTGGCATAAAGAAAATGTGGTGCCCATCTTCAAGAAGGGCTCTAGGTCATCCCCGGGGAAATTACAGACCGGTGAGCTTAACGTCCATTGTGGGGAAACTTTTTGAGGGTCTAATAAGGGACTATATACAGGAATATGTTTTGGATAATAGTATTATAAGTGATAACCAGCATGGTTTTACTAAGGACAGAAGCTGTCAGACTAACCTGATTGGTTTTTATGAAGAAGTGAGTAGAAGTCTGGATAGAGGGGCGGCTGTGGATATTGTGTATTTGGACTTTGCAAAAGCGTTTGACACGGTCCCTCATAGACGTCTGACTGGTAAATTAAGGTTGGTTGGATTAGAAAATCTACTCTGTAACTGGATTGAGAACTGGCTGAAGGAGCGTACTCAGCGAGTGGTGGTGAATGATTTCTACTCTGAATGGTCCCCAGTTATAAGTGGTGTACCCCAAGGTTCAGTGCTGGGTCCACTTTTATTTAATTTATTTATTAATGATATAGAGGGAGGAATTAACAGCACTGTTTCAATTTTTGCAGATGACACTAAGCTTTGTAGTAGAGTCCAGTCTATGGAAGATGTGCAGAAGTTACAAGCTGACTTGGACACACTGAGTGTTTGGGCATCCACTTGGTAGATGAGGTTCAATGTGGATAAATGTAAAGTTATGCATCTGGGTACTAACAACTTGCATGCCTCCTATGTCCTAGGGGGAGCAACACTGGGAGAGTCACTTGTAGAGAAGGATCTGGGTGTCCTTGTAGACCATAGAATAGCATGCAATGTCAATCGGCTGCTTCTAAGGCCAGCAGGATATTGTCATGTATTAAAAGAGGCATGGACTCGCGGGACAGGGATGTCATATTACCACTGCATAAAGCATTAGTACGGCCTCATCTGGAATATGCTGTTCAGTTCTGGGCTCAGGTTTATAGGAAGGATGTCCTGGAGCTGGAAAGGGTGCAGAGACGGGCAACTAAACTGATAAGGGGCATAGAGCATCTTAGCTATGAAGAAAGATTGAAGGAGTTAAACTTGTTTAGTCTTGAGAAGAGACGTATAAGGGGGGACATGATCAACCTGTATAAGTATGTAAATGGCCCATACAAAAAATATGGTGAAAAACTGTTCCAGGTAAAATCCCCTCAAAAGACAAGGGGGCACTGCCTCCGCCTGGAGAAGCAAAGGCTCAGACTCCAGGGGCGACAAGCCTTCTTTACTATAAGAACTGTGAATCTGTGGAACAGTCTACCGCAGGAGCTGGTCACAGCAAAGACAGCTGAGGGCTTCAAAACAGGCTTAGATAAATTCTTAGAGAAAAAGGTCACCACATATTAAGAAATGTAGAGTCATGTCTTAAGGTTACCCATCCCCCTCCCCTTCATCACTCCTACCCCCTCCCTTGATTGAACTTGATGGACATGTGTCTTTTTTCAACCGTATTAACTATGTAACTATGTAAGTATGTAAGTGACACTATACAGATACATTTTATCGAATAACTCAGTATCTATACATCATTTTTAATTACATGCAATTACAAAATTATTCAAATACAGGTGATGGTTTGAAAACTTTAGAATATTTTTTGTGGGGCAACCCACAAAACTGTACCTGTACAGAGGAGCAGTGGTCAGGGTCATATATACTACCATATAGAACCTCTCATTTTACTAATCATCTTAAATACGGATGTAGCAGGGTTAACACACAAACTCTTAACTCAAATAAATCATCGCATTATCCATGTAAGATCTTGCCTCATGGGGTAAGAATGATTCTGAGAAAGTTCAGGAATCAGCCGAGAACTACATGGGAAGACCTGGTCAATGACCTGAAGAGTGCTGGGACCACAGTCTCAAAGATTACTGTTAGTAACACACTATGCTGTCATGGATTAAAATCTCATCCTTTTTGTGCTCAGTAATAGTCTAGTGTCAACTGGAATCAAGGGAGAACTGTGGTCTGCTGGTACTACTACTGTGAGGTGCCAACTGTGCTACTTCTGCTGTTTGCACTGCTATAGCCACCCACATTCTGACTCATGAATGATGAAACACAAGTCTTTTGTTTCCCACCCTGTCATTTGGCAGACATTTTCTTATTAAGCCGATTTAAACAATAAGTCACATACTTAAAATTGTATTTTTTTCCATAATTAAAGGGGTTATCCAATTCTACAAATGCCCCCCCCCCCCCGAATGCCTGGGTCCTTCCTATAGATCATACACTACTCGCCGGCAACTGCATCACTCTGGATCCCTGCACACCAACTCCTGCCAGGTGCCAGGGTGCGGGGTAAGTATGATGTATGGGAGGAGCCCAGGCATTGTGGGGGACATTTTTAAAATTGGATAACCCCTTTAACAGTCACAGGTACAATTAAAAGTCCCTCCCCTTCTAGGAACACACTGCATACTGATATTGATAATTTGTAGTGGTATATTAATGCAGTAAAATGTGTTGGATTAAACTGGATGTAATATCAACACAGTAAAATGTGTTGAATTAAACTGGACAGTATATTAGTGCAAACAATGCGCTGAATTTAACTGCTATATTAATGCAGTACAATCTGTTGAATTAAATAGGTATATTCATACAGTACAATGCTTTTAATAAATCTGGTATATTAACATGCAAAAAATGCATTGAATTAAATTGGTATATTAATGCAGTTAAATGCGTTGAACTTCACTGATTTAAATGATAGCAAAATTGCAACTGGTTTTTAGAAAGAAAATGGTGCATTTGCACCCCATTTCCAACAAAATGTATGCTATTAGAGGTGCTGGGAATATGCATATAAAACATTTATGAACTGTAGAAGCTTGAGTAGGCTGGCTACAAATGCACAGAGAAAAAATATCCCGCTGTTCTATGGTTTTTACGGGGCTACGGACATACAGATGCGGATAGTACACGATCATGTGAATGGGGCATTACACAAACAGCTCTCCACTTGCCAGCATTTGCACTCCCCTCACTGTAAAACACAAATACACAGAACTCTAACTGTATGCTTTTCCTACTTGATAAAACCCTGACTTTTCTACCTATTAATTCAATATAACTAAATATACCCCTCAACTATCCCCTCAATGTCCTAATATGGCTGGCTTATGTATGTAGGTTCCAACTTGCATAGGTGAGAAATAAATAACGCGAGATGTTTTCATCCGTGCACTGGGAGAAACAGTAGCGGCGGTGTGGGGACCAGGAGCGGCTCAGAGAGCGGGACTCAGGTAAGTATATTCAGTGTGGCTGTACGTGTTCTCCATGGACAGCACATGTCCCCATTCATTTGAATGTGTGTGTTCAGACATCAGTGTTTCATCACGGTCTATGGTTCCGTTTTTTTAGCACGGATGCATGTCCTATCTTGATCCGTTTTCCCAGATCCCTCACACCCATTATAGTCAATGAGTCCGTGAAAACCACGGATCCCTCACGGATGTCATCCGTGTTGCATCCGTGTTTCACGGATCATTAAGAAGAGATGCTTTGAAAATTATTTTTCAGCTGTTCAGTGTCAGTGAAACACGTATGCAACACGGACAGCAAAAAACGGACACACGGACACAACACGGATTGTTCACAGACAGCTTCACGGATGCATCACTGACCAGCTACTCACGGATTTGAGCACAGACGTGTGAATGAGGCTTTAAAGAAAAAGTTTGGTTTTAACAAAAATTATTTTATTATTTTAACTTGTATGCTATCTTGTTAGAAGATTTTGATTGATTACAAATTGAAGACCAGAAGGTATTGGCAAGTAATGGCAGAAATAGGCAATAGAGAATATCAATAGTAGAGAGTCATAAATCATTCGGTGGAATGTGAATGGGTGCTGCTTTAAAGGGGTTGTCCCACGAAAAATATTCTACAGTTTTCAAACCAGCACCCGGGTCTGAATACTTTTGTAATTGCATGTAATTAAAAATTTTGTATAGGTACTGAGTTATTCAGTAAAATGTATCTGTATAGTGCCACTTAATTTCTTATTTCTTTGACCTGCTCACTGAGAAGGCCGCACATGCCCAGTTTAATCTTTCAACTGCCTCCTGAGCTGTGATAGGGAGAGCATGGACACGCCCCCTTGAGCTGCAGTGGAAGAGACACTCCCTTAAGCTGTTAGCTTGATATAAACCTAGCAGATCAATGAATGGGGAGATTTCTGGATCCATGTGAGGTACAGGGCTGGTTCTAGCTTTGTTAGAAAGAGATTGTCATAGACTATATGATGTCGGATTTTCATTTTTTGCATTATTCATGGGATAACCCCTTTAACTTGCAGTTGTGTTGAATATGTGTGTTGATTGTGCCATTCTTGCACAACCCCTTTAAAGTTACTTCAGAACTGAATTAGTCCTTTTAAAAGTCGATTTTGAA
Source organism: Rhinella marina (assembly GCA_900303285.1). NCBI lineage: Eukaryota > Metazoa > Chordata > Amphibia > Anura > Bufonidae > Rhinella > Rhinella marina. The sequence continues at coordinate 56,035 of ONZH01024318.1, forward strand.
AATTTTCTTTAAAATTTGAAAAACTGCTTCCAAAATGCTAAGCCTTCCAACATTCTTACAAGAATAAAATGACATTTACAAAATGATGCTGACATAAAGTAAATATTTGGGTAATTTGAATAGTTATTAAATGTAGAGAAATTAAAATGTAGAAAATTGCTAATTTTTCCAAATTTTCCATAAATTTTGGATTTTTATACATAAAGGTGAAACATATCAACTCAAGTGCACCACACATAATTATGCTCACCATCATAAAGTATGAAGTGCCATGAAAAAAATATTCTCAGAATGGCCTGGATAAGTAAAAGCGTTCCAGGGTTATTACCACATAAAGTGACTCATGTCAGATTTGAAAAATGAAGCTTTGGCATGTGGTCCAAACAGGCTCTTGCAGGAAGAGTTTCAAATATGGAACTTATTCTGGTTTGTTTAACACATATTTTTATTTACTACTTAATTCCAATGTGTTATTTCATCGTTTTCATGTGTTCAATATGAAGTTATAATGCAGAAAATAAAAAAAACAAGAAAAAACATGCAATGGAAAGGTACATCCAAACTAACTTTTGACTAGTTTTCTCTCTCTCTCCCTACAGAATATAACAGTAAAAGTTTTTTTAAATTTTTTTTAATATTTTTTATCTTTTATATTTTTTTCTTTTAACGTTATTGAATTTTTAAAATTCTATTCTTTAAAGGGAACCTGTCACTTTAAACATGGTATCTGAGCTGAAGCACCATGTTATGGAGGCAGGAGGAGCTGAGCAGATTGATATATAGTTTTGATGAATGATTCAGTAAAACTGGTGTTTTATTCATTTAAATTCCTGCTCATTCTGGGCTATGAAGGCAAGGAGGTGGTCCTATCAGTGATTGACAGCCCTCTCTCTATGACTGTGTATAAGGAGAGATAACTGTCACTAATCACTAATAGGACCGCCTCCTTTACGTCAAAGCCAAGAATGAGCAGGAATTTAAAGAATGGATTATAAGTTAGGCTCCATTCACACTTCCATGAATGGCGTCCACATCCGACCGGGTGCGGACCCACTCACTTTCAATGGGGCCGCAAAAGATGCGGACGGCACACAGTGTGCCGTCCGCATCCGCACTTCCGTTCCGCGGCTCCGGATAAAAATAGAACATGTCCTATTCTTGTCCGGATCCACGGACAAGAAAAGGTATTTCTAATATGTGCGGTCCGCAAATTGCGGACTGCACATGGCCTCTGTTCGTGTTTTGCGGATTCGCAAAACACGGACAACACACACACGGATGTGTGAATGTAGCCTTATACTAAATCTTTTCCCACAAAGCTATGTATATATATATCGATCTGCTCAACTCCTCCTGCTGTGTAACATGCTGCCTGCAGATTAATTCACATTTTCATAGTGACAGGTTCCCTTTATCCTGCAATATTTTGATTGCTTATGCTATGCACTGTATTACAGAGAGTGTTACATTCTACCAGAGGCAGTGGCCAGGATGTAGCCAGCCTTGAGCCATTCAGAAGGCCCTTTGATACCATGCCAAGAATTTAACACACTACAATTGCGTTTGTAGGGTGCCAATCAGAAGGCAGAGGAAACTCCCTCTCTCCGTCTAACCACTCAGATGCTGCTTTGCAAATGACCGCAACAATTCAGTGTTTAAACTACCAGACTCTGAGCCAGGTTTCTGCTGTAAAATACAGCTGGCACTTACAAACAATAATGAGGCCCAGCTTCTGAGCTGGCACCATCGCCATTACATATTATTCGTTTAGTACCAATGCTCAGTGATGTAATAGTATGTTAGTGAGCGTTCATAGGTTTAGTGAGCAAGCACAGCTGGCTGGTAAGATTTTGACATGTCAGACCAATTTAACCGCTGGCCAGAATTTAACAGATATATATATATATATATATATATATATACATTCTTATCTGTTACTAGTCCTTATTGTTAATAGTATTTTACAGCAAACAACTTGAGATGTCCCATAAGGCAATGTAAAATGTTTTTTTTGTGTTTTTTATACTTTAGCATAAAAAAGTTCCAAGCCACGAGAACATTGTGGGACTATTGCTAGGACTGTAATGATTTTACTTACAAAATCTCTGCATGTACAGTATACATGTACTGGAATAGTTTGACCCTCTTATACCCCAGTGCTATTGACACCTGAAAGCTAACAACAGTAATGGTTTATACTGCTTTCTGTTTCCTAAAAATGCAGTACACTATGTAAACATAAGGAATAAGACTTTTCTCTGCAGAGCGCACATATGGAATGCAGTGAGTAGAATGCCATTCCACAACAATTGCTTCTGCATTTATTAGACCAATAAACTTTTCATTGGATTGACTTAGATGTTAGTACCTCTAGGGTATCATCAATGCTGTTTGTGTAATTATTTGCAGTTTTAAATGAAGTGTTAAATAATCAGATCTGCTCGTACTTTAGGCGCTTTACTGATTTAGTCTTGGGTGCCACATAACTGCAAGAAGAATAAAATGAGCATGTAAGAAAATCCAAAGGATACAGCTGTGAACACCCTTTTAATCTAAAGCTCCATCTCCATTCCATGGATGCGGAGCAACTTTACCCAACTCTACACAGTACTCCATGTGTGGTCTCACTAGTGATTTGTAAAGTGGCAGGACTATGTTCTCATCATGGGCATCTATGCCCCTTTTGATGCAACCCATTATCTTATTGGCCTTGGCAGCAGCTGTCTGACACTGGTTTCTACAGCTTAGTTTGCTGTTCACTAAAATTCCTAGGTCCTTTTCCATGTCAGAGTTACCCAATGTTTTACCATTTAGTATGCACTTGTGACTTGCATTATTCCTTCCCATATGCATAACCTTACATTTGTCAGTGTTAAACCTCATCTGCCACTTCTCTGCCCAAGCCTCCAGTCTATCCAGATCCATCTATAGCAGTGTACTGTTCTCTTCTGTGTTAATTACTTTACACAGTTTAGTGTCATCTGCAAAAAATGATATTTTACTGTGCAAGCCTTCTACAAGACCATTAATAAATATATTAAAGAGAATAGGGCCCAATACTGACGCCTGTGGTACCCAACTAGTGACAGTGACCCAATCTGAGTATGTGCCGTTAAAGGGACACTATCATGATGTAAAAATTTTTGCTATGTTTTACAACATAGCAAAAGGCTGTATTAACTAAATGATTTATTCAAATTGTGTAAATGGTTAACTTTTTATACATTTTTATTTCCTTATATGGGGGCTGCCATTTTTGAACTGATGTGTGATGGTCTCCCTGTACGACAGTTTGCATTGTCAGCTACGGCAGGCATGCACATAGCCCACAATAGACGGGGCCGACCCTATAGAGAATTAATGGTAGGATGTGTATGGGAAGTGCGCAGACGCATTTCCCATACACACCCGCGCCCAGGTCTATTCAGAAGCAGAAAGACAGCATCGGAGCTTCTGCCTCTAGCTCCGCCTTCCAGCTCCTCTCCTTGCTTCTTCAGTGCAGGCTCCACCCTCCTCCTAGCAAGTGGCACATTTTATCATGAGGAGAGCCTCTGAAGCATGTCGATCTGAGTAATCTGAAGACCTGCACATAAGGTAAATATATATTTTTTGTATGTGTGTGTGTATATAGATATATGTGTATGTGTGTGTATATAGATATGTGTGCGTATATAGATATATATGTGTATATGTGTGTATATAGATGTATATGTGTGTATATAGATGTATGTGTGTGTATATATAGATGTATGTGTGTGTATATATAGATGTATGTGTGTGTATATATAGATATGTGTGTGTGTATATAGATATATGTGTGTGTGTATAGATATGTGTGTGTATATAAAGATATGTGTGTATATAAATAGATGTGTATATGTGTGTATATAGATGTGTGTGTATATAGATATATGTGTATATAGATGTGTGTGTGTATATATAGAGATATGTGTGTTTATATAGAGATATGTGTGTGTGTATATAGATATATGTGTATGTATATAGAGATATGTGTATGTATATAGAGATATGTGTGTGTGTATAGAGATATGTGTGTGTATAGAGATATGTGTGTGTATATAGATATGTGTGTGTATATAGAGATGTGTGTGTGTATATAGATATATGTGTGTGTATATAGATATATGTGTGTGTATATAGAGGTGTGTGTGTATATAGAGGTGTGTGTGTATATAGATATGTGTGTGTGTGTGTATAGATATGTGTGTATATAGATGTGTGTGTATATAAATATGTGTGTGTATAAATAGATGTGTGTATATAGATGTGTGTGTATATAGATGTGTGTGTATATAAATATATGTGTGTGTTTATATAGATATATGTGTAGATGTGTATATGTGTGTATATAGATGTGTGTGTATATAGATGTGTGTGTATATACATGTGTGTGTATATAGATAGATGTGTATATGTGTGTATATAGATGTATGTGTATATAGATAGATGTGTATATGTGTGTATATAGATGTGTATGTGTGTATATAGATGTGTGTGTGTATATAGATGTGTATATGTGGGTATATAGATGTGTATATGTGGGTATATAGATGTGTGTGTGTGTGTATATATAGATGTGTGTGTGTGTATATAGATGTGTGTGTGTATATAGATGTGTGTGTATATAGATATGTGTGTGTGTATAGATATGTGTGTGTGTGTATAGATATGTGTGTGTGTATATAGATATGTGTGTGTGTATATAGATATGTGTGTGTGTGTGTGTGTGTATATATAGATAGATGTGTATATGTTTGTATATAGATGTGTATATGTTTGTATATAGATGTGTATATGTGTGTATATAGATGTGTGTATGTATATATAGATGTGTGTGTATATAGATGTGTGTGTGTATATATAGATGTGTGTATATATAGATGTGAGTGTGTGTGTGTATACAGATGTGTGTGTGTATATAGATGTGTGTGTGTATATAGATGTGTGTGTGTGTGTGTGTGTGTGTGTGTATATACACTCACCGGCCACTTTATTAGGTACACCATGCTAGTAACGGGTTGGACCCCCTTTTGCCTTCAGAACTGCCTCAATTCTTCGTGGCATAGATTCAACAAGGTGCTGGAAGCATTCCTCAGAGATTTTTGTCCATATTGACATGATGGCATCACACAGTTGCCGCAGATTTGTCGGCTGCACATCCATGATGCGAATCTCCCGTTCCACCACATCCCAAAGATGCTCTATTGGATTGAGATCTGGTGACTGTGGAGGCCATTTGAGTACAGTGAATTCATTGTCATGTTCAAGAAACCAGTCTGAGATGATTCCAGCTTTATGACATGGCGCATTATCCTGCTGAAAGTAGCCATCAGATGTTGGGTACATTGTGGTCATAAAGGGATGGACATGGTCAGCAACAATACTCAGGTAGGCTGTGGCGTTGCAACGATGCTCAATTGGTACCAAGGGGCCCAAAGAGTGCCAAGAAAATATTCCCCACACCATGACACCACCACCACCAGCTTGAACCGTTGATACAAGGCAGGATGGATCCATGCTTTCATGTTGTTGACGCCAAATTCTGACCCTACCATCCGAATGTCGCAGCAGAAATCGAGTCTCATCAGACCAGGCAACGTTTTTCCAATCTTCTACTGTCCAATTTCGATGAGCTTGTGCAAATTGTAGCCTCAGTTTCCTGTTCTTAGCTGAAAGGAGTGGCACCCGGTGTGGTCTTCTGCTGCTGTAGCCCATCTGCCTCAAAGTTCGACGTACTGTGCGTTCAGAGATGCTCTTCTGCCTACCTTGGTTGTAACGGGTGGCAATTTGAGTCACTGTTGCCTTTCTATCAGCTCGAACCAGTCTGCCCATTCTCCTCTGACCTCTGGCATCAACAAGGCATTTCCGCCCACAGAACTGCCGCTCACTGGATGTTTTTTCTTTTTCGGACCATTCTCTGTAAACCCTAGAGATGGTTGTGCGTGAAAATCCCAGTAGATCAGCAGTTTCTGAAATACTCAGACCAGCCCTTCTGGCACCAACAACCATGCCACGTTCAAAGGCACTCAAATCACCTTTCTTCCCCATACTGATGCTCGGTTTGAACTGCAGGAGATTGTCTTGACCATGTCTACATGCCTAAATGCACTGAGTTGCCGCCATGTGATTGGCTGATTAGAAATTAAGTGTTAACGAGCAGTTGGACAGGTGTACCTAATAAAGTGGCCGGTGAGTGTATATATATATATATGTGTGTGTGTATAGATATACAGTGCTCCAGATGGTGATCAAAATGGTCGCCAATGCGACTTAGACTTTACAAATGGCGACAAGACTTTTAAAGGGACACTATCACGAAAAAATAAAAAACATATGTTATAAAGCATTAAAAATATTTTTTATATGTATAATTAAGTTTATTATGTGTGTATTGTGTTTTATGTATTTTACAATTTTTGCAACTTTATGGGGGCTGCCATTTTCATAGTCACGTGTCTATGTGTCACTGAACGACACATAGACAAATGACTTACGGTCGCATGCATGCATTCCCAGTGCGGACGGAGCCGACCCAATGAAAATCATGGGAGCGCTGTGTTTCAATAGGGTCGGCTCCGTCCGCACTGGAAAAAAGGGGGGGGACCCCACGCCATTTTTTAACAAAAATAATTAAATAATTTAAAAAAAAATGGCATGGGGTCCCCCCCTTTTTTCCTTCGCCAGCCAGATACAACCAGCAGCAGCAGCCTGGCACTACCAGGGTGGGAAGGGACACGGTTATTGGCCCTTCCCAGCCTAATGGTACCAGCCTGCAGCCGCCCCAGAGCCAGACCCTCAATTTAGAAGGTCTGGTCCTGCGGGTACCCGGCTCTTCCCGGCACCCCTGGTGGCGGTGGGTGCCAAGGTAATAGATGTTGGCGTTTAGTGCTGGCCTGGCATACCGGCAAGCACTAAGCCCAGTATTAGTAATCAGGGCCGTCTGTAGATAGCCATAATTACTAAAACTGTAGTATTGTAAAAAAAAATACACACACACACACACAAGTATAAAACATTTTATTGAAATAAACACTCCCCCAGACCTCTTGTGTTGACCATTTATTAAAAAAAAAAAAAAAAAAAAAGCTGGTCCGACGTAGTCCACCGAATCCGACGTAGTCCTCTGCATTCACGACCCTGAAAAATAGAAAACAAACACACAAACACAGACCACTTACCTCTTCCTGCACTGGGATAATACACACAGCGATGTCACTGTACAGGGATAATAAACACAGTGATGTCACTGTACAGGGATAATAAACACAGTGATGTCACAGTACAGGGATAACAAACACAGTGATGTCACAGTACAGAGATAATAAACACAGTGATGTCACCGTACAGGGATAATAAACACAGTGATGTCAAAGTCCAGGGATAATACACACAGTGATGTCACTGTACAGAGATAATAAACACAGTGATGTCACCGTATAGAGATAATAAACACAGTGATGTCACCGTACAGAGATAATAAACACAGTGATGTCAAAGTCCAGGGATAATACACACAGTGATGTCACTGTACAGAGATAATAAACACAGTGATGTCACCGTACAGAGATAATAAACACAGTGATGTCACCGTACAGAGATAATAAACACAGTGATGTCACCGTACAGAGATAATAAACACAATGATGTCACAGTACATGGATAATAAACGCAGTGATGTCACAGTACAGGGATAATAAACACTGCGATGTCACAGTCCAGGGATAATAAGCACAGTGATGTCACAGTACACCTGTGCAAACAAGACCTGGGGGGCGCAGATAAGGCTAGGGGCTACACTGAAAAGGGCCAGTGGCGCACAGATAAGGGGTAAAGGGCAGGGTCACAAGCAAGGTCCGGGGGGGAAGGGGGGGTGAGGGGTGCACAGATAAGGGCCAGGGTGGTGCACACAGGGGGCAGCAGAGACAAGAACCAGAGAGGCGCAGACAAAGAGAGAGTGGGGCACAGATAAGGGCCCAGGGGCGCAGACCAGGAAGAGGCGAACAAAGACAAGGGCCAGATCCCAGGGGTGCAGACAGAAAAGCTTGGGTGAAAGTAATGCACAATGAAAGAGTTTTCTCAGATCAA
>ONZH01024319.1:0-44028 GCA_900303285.1 Rhinella marina
AAAAGTATCACAAAAACAAAAAAGTATTACAAAAACAGAAAAAAATGTCATAAAGATATTGTAATCGATCTTATATCATGACAATAAAACCACATATACACAGAGAAAATTATTAACAAAAGACACAGCAGGGAAAGTGACGGGTTACAATCTCATAATAATACACCTAGTTTATAATCCATGTTCAAACCCAATGGAAACAAAGTAGATAGTTTGTCTATCCATTGGAGCTCTTTTCGTAATAGGATCTTGGCCCGGTCCCCACCCCGTCTTGGTTGGGGGACATGGTCAATGATCCTAAACCTGAGCTGATATTCAGTGTGTCCATGTTCAACAAAATGCCTAGAGACCGGCAAATCCAGTCTCTTTTTGCGTATAGTATATCTGTGATTATTAAGTCGAGTTTTCAAATCCAACGTGGTCTCACCCACATACCAAAGATTACAAGGACAAATCAACAGATAAATCACGTAATCTGAATTGCAGGTTAAAAAGTGACGGATGGAGAATGTATCACCTGAGACCGGATGTGTGAACTGTGTGCCCTTCAACATGAGGCGACAATTCACACATGACAGACACGGGTAACACCCCATTTTCCGTGGATGTAATACCGTTTGTCTCAACTGTCTCTGTGGGGCTGTATCTGAGTGTACCAACTGGTCACCAATATTCCTCGCGCGACGGTAGGAAAGAAGAGGAGGGGACTTAAACTCTAATATGTCATCATGGCCTCTGCGTAAAATAGACCAATGTCTGCGAATGATGTTACCAATAGCTTGGGATTGTTCCGTAAAAGTAGACACAAAAGGGATACGTTTCTGTGAAGACCGTCTTACATTAGGTTGAAGTATATCAGTTCTATTCAAGTGTAACACCTGTTCCTGCTGCATATGTACCAGGGAGGCAGGGTACCCCCTCCGTATAAACTTATGAGCAATAGTATCAAGTGCTATAGGTAGTGAGGTATCGTCAGAAACAATACGTTTTGCCCGTAACAGTTGACTGTAGGGAAGATGTTTAATCATATTGCGTGGATGTCTGCTACTGTAATGCAAGAGAGAGTTCCTGTCCGTGGGTTTAACAAAAAGGTCAGTTTTGAGTGTGCGATCCACTAGGGATACCATAGTATCAAGAAACTGAACATTTGTAACCGAATGTGCTAGCGTAAATTTAATGTCTGGATCTATTTGATTCAAAAAGGAATGGAAAGATACCAGATCTTCAAGGGAACCATGCCAAATGAGGAAGACGTCATCAATGTAACGCCACCACCTCACCACATGGGTGAAGTGGTGGGAAACAGAGACGACGTCCTCCTCAAGATGACGCATGTACATATTAGCATATGTGGGGGCTGCATGCGAACCCATGGCCACGCCTTTTCTCTGACCATAGAACTGATCCTGGAAGAGAAAATAGTTGTGGCGAAGGATAACATTCAATAGGGTGACAATGAATGATTGGCACGCATTCGTAAAGGAGGATCCCCGTAGAAAGCGAGAAACAACATCCACACCCCTGTCATGATCGATGGAAGTATATAAAGAAACTACATCAAACGATGCCAGTATAATATTATCATAAACAGATAAATCCACTTGCTGAAGCTTAGTTAGAAAGTCAGAGGTGTCTTGGATATACGAATGTGCGTCGGTAGCATACTTGCGTAGAATGCGATCTAAAAAGACAGCTATATTAGAAAAAAATTGAGGTAGTACCTGACACAATGGGGCGTCCAGGAGGATCAACCAAGGTTTTGTGGATCTTAGGCAGAACATATATAACAGGTGTAATTGGAAAATCCACCGTTAAAAATTTTTGCAATTCCTCATCAATAATGCCGCCCAACAAAGCCTCAGCAAGAATGGATTTAATGAGACGAATAATCTCAAATTTAGGATCACATGACAAGGGGAATACACATCAACCTCAGCTAGCTGACGATTTATTTCAGCAACGTATTTCACAGTATCCATTATCACGATAGCCCCGCCCTTGTCAGCTGGCTTTATAGTAAGGCTGTGGTCCAACCGCAGTTGCGCCAAAGCCTCACTCTCTGCTCTAGTCAGATTCGGATACTGAAAAATAGACGGATCAGTCTTTTGTCTTAAAAGACCAACATCTCTAGTAACAGCAGAAGCAAACGTATCAACAGTAGAGGAATTAATCACAGGAATAAAGGAACTTTTGTTGCTAAGTTGCAACTGACGTAAAGACAATTCACTAGACCGATCCTCAATAGTAGATACATTGTCTTTAAATAATATTTTCAATTTAATGGAACGGAATAAAGTAAACAAATCTTGGTCCACCTGGAACCAATCTGTGTGTGAACTAGGACAAAAAGTTAGCCCTTTAGACAGGGCGCTCACCTGAGCAGGAGTAAGGATCTTAGAAGATATGTTCACTACATTGGTTTCTTCTTGGCAGGGGGCATTCTGGAGGCCCCAGGACGTGTTTTGCTGGCGCGAGTTCTTGATGGCCCTATGATGTCGACGTCCACCCCGTCGTTGGCCCCGTCGTTGTTGCTCAATATAGTGGGGCCGGTCACTAAAAAAGGCTGTGGAGAGGCAGATTGAGTTGTAGAATCCTGCGGCCGCTTGCCCCGCTTCCTCATATCACGTCGATTAGTCGGTTTAGGATCATCCTGATGCCAGTTGTAGACAGTGCCCCTTTTATAATCTTCCACATCCCGATTCCATTTGATGCGTTTAGTCTCCTCCGATTCAGCTTTAAACTTAGAAAGTAGTGTGGTGAGACCATCTTTGTACAAAACAAAATCATCAGAAGGCAATAGCGGACACAATTCCTGTTCCAAATCAGACATTTGTGTCTGTATAAGGGACAGCTCTGATTGTAGAAACTCTAAATTCAATAAAATAAAGTCCATAGAGTATTGATTAGATAAAAGTTCAAACTTTTTGCAATAAACAGCATTGGTAGAAAAAAGGTTTGGTTTGATGTTGGATCTCATACCCCGTGGAATACGATGCTGTTTGTAGTATTCCCCAAGGGTGACCATGTGCAAACTAAGGGCAACTGAGCGCCTGTTCAGACCTTCATACTTCCTTTTTAATTCCTTGAGTGAAGGTGTATTCAAAAAAGAGGGATCACCCGACACACCCTGGAGTATCCTGCTAACATCCTCCTGTGTGTATTGAGTCCCACCAGAAAAACCTCTGTTTCAGTAACAGACATAATGATGAATGGATGAAAAAAGTATATGAAAAAATATTCACAGAAGTGCAAAGCCACTATAGTCCAACAATAAAAATAGAAAAAACTGGCAGCACTATAACATGGAGACAGCAGGAGGTGCACGCCCCTGATCCGACCAAGATCCACAACTATCAAAAAGAAAAAAAGGCAGCACTCTCAGAAAGAATAAAAAGAGATAAGAATGGCGCTCCAGGTTCCGTTGTACATTGTGCGCAGGTCTGACATGCGCCAGGAATATGGGTGTTCTCCTAGCTGATAGTTTTTAGCGCTGAGGTCTTTCTGACATGCGCAGTGGACTCCGTGTGACGCTACATTTTCCAGGTATTGCTGTGCACCGAACTTCATCTCAAGCTCCATAATAGGATCAGGCTTGTCTTTCTAATACTTATTCACTGCACATGATATTCTTCATTGGCATATATTGTTGATTAATTAATTATGTATTTTTTACACTATGGCTCACATTATTTCATCTTGCATTCATCATGTTTTTCACTTAGCTGTATTGCTTCTTTTTTAGTGTTATTGTATTTACACTTTTTTATCATGTTATACATGTTTTTTACACCTTGATTGATGATTTATTGATTTATTGATTGCTTATGCACATTTGCACTTTATGTATGTATATATACCTGTTCATTACCACGTATTGTCTGCTTGAGAAAGGCTCTAGGAGCCGATACGTCGCGTGTCCCACATGGGTAAATAAACCTCTTTCAATTTTTATTCTTTCTGAGAGTGCTGCCTTTTTTTCTTTTTGATAGTTGTGGATCTTGGTCGGATCAGGGGCGTGCACCTCCTGCTGTCTCCATGTTATAGTGCTGCCAGTTTTTTCTATTTTTATTGTTGGACTATAGTGGCTTTGCACTTCTGTGAATATTTTTTCATATACTTTTTTCATCCATTCATCATTATGTCTGTTACTGAAACAGAGGTTTTTTCTGGTGGGACTCAATACACACAGGAGGATGTTAGCAGGATACTCCAGGGTGTGTCGGGTGATCCCTCTTTTTTGAATACACCTTCACTCAAGGAATTAAAAAGGAAGTATGAAGGTCTGAACAGGCGCTCAGTTGCCCTTAGTTTGCACATGGTCACCCTTGGGGAATACTACAAACAGCATCGTATTCCACGGGGTATGAGATCCAACATCAAACCAAACCTTTTTTCTACCAATGCTGTTTATTGCAAAAAGTTTGAACTTTTATCTAATCAATACTCTATGGACTTTATTTTATTGAATTTAGAGTTTCTACAATCAGAGCTGTCCCTTATACAGACACAAATGTCTGATTTGGAACAGGAATTGTGTCCGCTATTGCCTTCTGATGATTTTGTTTTGTACAAAGATGGTCTCACCACACTACTTTCTAAGTTTAAAGCTGAATCGGAGGAGACTAAACGCATCAAATGGAATCGGGATGTGGAAGATTATAAAAGGGGCACTGTCTACAACTGGCATCAGGATGATCCTAAACCGACTAATCGACGTGATATGAGGAAGCGGGGCAAGCGGCCCGCAGGATTCTACAACTCAATCTGCCTCTCCACAGCCTTTTTTAGTGACCGGCCCCACTATATTGAGCAACAACGACGGGGCCAACGACGGGGGTGGACGTCGACATCATAGGGCCATCAAGAACTCGCGCCAGCAAAACACGTCCTGGGGCCTCCAGAATGCCCCCTGCCAAGAAGAAACCAATGTAGTGAACATATCTTCTAAGATCCTTACTCCTGCTCAGGTGAGCGCCCTGTCTAAAGGGCTAACTTTTTGTCCTAGTTCACACACAGATTGGTTCCAGGTGGACCAAGATTTGTTTACTTTATTCCGTTCCATTAAATTGAAAATATTATTTAAAGACAATGTATCTACTATTGAGGATCGGTCTAGTGAATTGTCTTTACGTCAGTTGCAACTTAGCAACAAAAGTTCCTTTATTCCTGTGATTAATTCCTCTACTGTTGATACGTTTGCTTCTGCTGTTACTAGAGATGTTGGTCTTTTAAGACAAAAGACTGATCCGTCTATTTTTCAGTATCCGAATCTGACTAGAGCAGAGAGTGAGGCTTTGGCGCAACTGCGGTTGGACCACAGCCTTACTATAAAGCCAGCTGACAAGGGCGGGGCTATCGTGATAATGGATACTGTGAAATACGTTGCTGAAATAAATCGTCAGTTAGCTGAGGTTGATGTGTATTCCCCCTTGTCATGTGATCCTAAATTTGAGATTATTCGTCTCATTAAATCCATTCTTGCTGAGGCTTTGTTGGGCGGCATTATTGATGAGGAATTGCAAAAATTTTTAACGGTGGATTTTCCAATTACACCTGTTATATATGTTCTGCCTAAGATCCACAAAACCTTGGTTGATCCTCCTGGACGCCCCATTGTGTCAGGTACTACCTCAATTTTTTCTAATATAGCTGTCTTTTTAGATCGCATTCTACGCAAGTATGCTACCGACGCACATTCGTATATCCAAGACACCTCTGACTTTCTAACTAAGCTTCAGCAAGTGGATTTATCTGTTTATGATAATATTATACTGGCATCGTTTGATGTAGTTTCTTTATATACTTCCATCGATCATGACAGGGGTGTGGATGTTGTTTCTCGCTTTCTACGGGGATCCTCCTTTACGAATGCGTGCCAATCATTCATTGTCACCCTATTGAATGTTATCCTTCGCCACAACTATTTTCTCTTCCAGGATCAGTTCTATGGTCAGAGAAAAGGCGTGGCCATGGGTTCGCATGCAGCCCCCACATATGCTAATATGTACATGCGTCATCTTGAGGAGGACGTCGTCTCTGTTTCCCACCACTTCACCCATGTGGTGAGGTGGTGGCGTTACATTGATGACGTCTTCCTCATTTGGCATGGTTCCCTTGAAGATCTGGTATCTTTCCATTCCTTTTTGAATCAAATAGATCCAGACATTAAATTTACGCTAGCACATTCGGTTACAAATGTTCAGTTTCTTGATACTATGGTATCCCTAGTGGATCGCACACTCAAAACTGACCTTTTTGTTAAACCCACGGACAGGAACTCTCTCTTGCATTACAGTAGCAGACATCCACGCAATATGATTAAACATCTTCCCTACAGTCAACTGTTACGGGCAAAACGTATTGTTTCTGACGATACCTCACTACCTATAGCACTTGATACTATTGCTCATAAGTTTATACGGAGGGGGTACCCTGCCTCCCTGGTACATATGCAGCAGGAACAGGTGTTACACTTGAATAGAACTGATATACTTCAACCTAATGTAAGACGGTCTTCACAGAAACGTATCCCTTTTGTGTCTACTTTTACGGAACAATCCCAAGCTATTGGTAACATCATTCGCAGACATTGGTCTATTTTACGCAGAGGCCATGATGACATATTAGAGTTTAAGTCCCCTCCTCTTCTTTCCTACCGTCGCGCGAGGAATATTGGTGACCAGTTGGTGCACTCAGATACAGCCCCACAGAGACAGTTGAGACAAACGGTATTACATCCACGGAAAATGGGGTGTTACCCGTGTCTGTCATGTGTGAATTGTCGCCTCATGTTGAAGGGCACACAGTTCACACATCCGGTCTCAGGTGATACATTCTCCATCCGTCACTTTTTAACCTGCAATTCAGATTACGTGATTTATCTGTTGATTTGTCCTTGTAATCTTTGGTATGTGGGTGAGACCACGTTGGATTTGAAAACTCGACTTAATAATCACAGATATACTATACGCAAAAAGAGACTGGATTTGCCGGTCTCTAGGCATTTTGTTGAACATGGACACACTGAATATCAGCTCAGGTTTAGGATCATTGACCATGTCCCCCAACCAAGACGGGGTGGGGACCGGGCCAAGATCCTATTACGAAAAGAGCTCCAATGGATAGACAAACTATCTACTTTGTTTCCATTGGGTTTGAACATGGATTATAAACTAGGTGTATTATTATGAGATTGTAACCCGTCACTTCCCTGCTGTGTCTTTTGTTAATAATTTTCTCTGTGTATATGTGGTTTTATTGTCATGATATAAGATCGATTACAATATCTTTATGACATTTTTTTCACTTTTTCTGTTTTTGTGATACTTTTTTCTTTTTTTGTTACAGTATCCTTTGGATTGGGAAGGTTCGGTGGAGCAATATTGTGACCAGTGGTGTCAACAGAGTCCCCTGCATCGTCTTTCAAAATTATTTGTTTTTATTAACCTTTTTTTCAAAAAAAATTTTTTTTCAATAAACGAGTATTTTTTTATATTATAGGACAACACCTCATTTTGGGTTAACTGTGGAAATGGCTCTGGGTTTGATCACCTGTATAGTCCTTGGGAATGTTATTCTATGGCGGTCAGTATGGATTGCGAGTATGGTGGTTATACCACTATATGTCTCGTGTTTCTACTTAATTGTGGTTGCTCTTGACAACAATGGTTGGTATGGAGCATGAATCACGTGCTCTAGATCATGATCACGTGTTCATTGCCCCCACCTTATCGCTATTTCTCTTATCTGATTTAGCCGCGCAGGAGACCCCTGCTGGGTTTATTTGGCAAATATTTGCGGCATACCCATTGTTCCTGTATGGATTATCTTCTCTGAGATGGTAACCCAGGGCTACATACGTTTTCCACGCAAGCGTGGGCCCTTGGATGTTTTGCCAGAGATAAGAATGGCGCTCCAGGTTCCGTTGTACATTGTGCGCAGGTCTGACATGCGCCAGGAATATGGGTGTTCTCCTAGCTGATAGTTTTTAGCGCTGAGGTCTTTCTGACATGCGCAGTGGACTCCGTGTGACGCTACATTTTCCAGGTATTGCTGTGCACCGAACTTCATCTCAAGCTCCATAATAGGATCAGGCTTGTCTTTTTAATACTTATTCACTGCACATGATATTCTTCATTGGCATATATTGTTGATTAATTAATTATGTATTTTTTACACTATGGCTCACATTATTTCATCTTGCATTCATCATGTTTTTCACTTAGCTGTATTGCTTCTTTTTTAGTGTTATTGTATTTACACTTTTTTATCATGTTATACATGTTTTTTACACCTTGATTGATGATTTATTGATTTATTGATTGCTTATGCACATTTGCACTTTATGTATGTATATATACCTGTTCATTACCACGTATTGTCTGCTTGAGAAAGGCTCTAGGAGCCGAAACGTCGCGTGTCCCACATGGGTAAATAAACCTCTTTCAATTTTTTATTCTTTCTGAGAGTGCTGCCTTTTTTTCTTTTTGATATATATATATATATATATATATATATTATATATATATAATAAATGACCCCCCCTAGTTCTAATGTTACTTTGAGAAGCAGAACTTTGCTGTAATATATATACATGGTCATTTCTGTAACTGTTTGATGTAAGCAGTCCACACCCTACTGATATATAGTTTCATATGTCTCATTTCCCATGGTTAAGGGAACAAACACTTATTTTAATAAACCACATTGTTTTTCCACAGTTTACTTTGCAGGTTCTCACAAATGTTCAGACCTGTGTTGATGACTGTGAGCTGTAAGATTAGTGTGTGATTATAGTGGCAGAGTGGAACAAAGGGGACACATTTACTAGCAGCAGAATCAAAAACCTAAAATACAGTAAATGAAATGCAGAATCAGTTCTGCAGAATTTGGTCAGTGTCTGTACAAAGCTTGCTTCAGGTGCATGCTTTTTAAATGGGCATCTGTCATCAGATTTGTACCTATGAAACTCGTTGACCTGCTGCATGTGTGCCTGCCAGCTGAAGGTATCTGTATTGGTCCCATGTTCATATGTGTCCGCATTACTGAGAAGAATTACAGTAAGTTTTAATATATCCAAGTGATTCTCTAGGAGCAACGGGGGTGTTGCCATTACTCCTAGATGCTCAGTTCTCTCTGCAACTGCTGCACCCTCTCCACCTTGATTGACAGGGTCAGACAGTGATGATATTTTCACTGTCTGGACCTGTCAATCAAAGTACAGAGGGTGCAGCAGTTGTAAAGAAAGCTGAGCCCTTAGGTGTAGTGGTGACGTCCCTGTTACTCCTAGAATATATTAAAACATCATTTTTCTCATAAAAGTGGACACTTATAAACATGGGACCAACACAGATGCCTTCAGCTGACAAGCGTACATGTAACAGGTCAACCAGTTTCATAGGTAAAAATCTGCTGACAGATGCCCTTCAAAATGTAGTTATCTAGGGATATGTTGATATGGGTACATGCAGTAGTAGAGGACCCCTCGGAGCAAGGAATCATAAGAGGACATGAAAATAAAGTAGATCTTTTTTATTTCAGCAAAAATTAACAACGTGTTTCAGAGGATAAAAACCCCCTTCATCAGGTTATCAATTGCATAACACACAATAGAAAGATGCAGGTACAGTATATACAAATAATGGTACACAAAGTTGGTGGAGGGGAAGGGGGGTCCAGATAATGACCACCAGGGCCGCCATCAGGGGGGTACAGCAGAACCTGCTGTGGGGGGCCCGGGCAGATTCGTCAAGAAAGGGGGGCCCGGGCGCCTGTCAACAATCCCCCTCAACCAGGCATTTGCCCGGTGGACCGCTCCATATTTTAAATAAGTGGGCCGCTGTGAGGTGGCTACTGAACTCAATTGTATCTGCATCCACTAGATGCAGATACAATTGTGCCTGCAGTAGCGAGCGCCAGAGAAACAAGGGAACCTCTGGTTCCCTGCTCCTCTATTCCCGTTGGCCGGCGCACTCATGTGACGTAGGCGGCGCGATGACGTCATCGCGCAGCCTGCGACGCTCCTCAGGGGCAGACCCGCCAGAAGAGGCCCGGTCTGCATCGTGGGACTGCGCCTGGACAGGTAAGCATAAACTGCCCTCTCCCTATGCAGCACTAACCCTAAAACTGGCCCTGCCTCCCTATTACAGACCCTCAATACTGGCCCCTGACCCCCAATACTGGCCCTGCCTCCTTATTACAGACCCTCT
This sequence comes from Rhinella marina, assembly GCA_900303285.1. Lineage (NCBI taxonomy): Eukaryota > Metazoa > Chordata > Amphibia > Anura > Bufonidae > Rhinella > Rhinella marina. The sequence continues at coordinate 10,209 of ONZH01024319.1, forward strand.
ATACTGGCCCCTGACCCCTAATACTGGCCCTGCCTCCCTATTACAGACCTTCTATACTGGCCCCTGACCCCTAATACTGGCCCTGCCTCCCTATTACAGACCCTCTATACTGGCCCTACCTTACCCTAACCCTAATACTGGCCCCTGACCCCCAATACTGGCCCTGCCTTACCCTAACCCTAATACTGGCTACTGACCCCCAATACTGGCCCTGTCTTACCCTAATACTGGCTACTGACCCCGAATACTGGTACTAACCTTGGACCCCTAACCCTGATACTGGCCCCTGACCCCCTAGTATTGACCTCTAATACTGGCCCTGTCTCACCCCTCTAATACTGGCCGTGTCCCTAACCCTAGTACTGATCCCTAACCCTAATACTGACCTCTAATACTGTCCCTAACCCTAATATTGACCGCTAACCCTAATATACTGTACTGACCCCTAACCCTAAAGCTACATTCACGTTACCATATTTGTTTTGCGGTCCACAAAACACGGATACTGGCCGCGTGCGGACACCCACTGCTGTTTTGACTCACTGTGCGGCACGGTGCAGGAGCAGTGCAATGGGAGGGACTGCCCTCCTAACCGGCAGTCTAGAAGCTCCACCCCTCCGCCGCAGAAGAGCCGGGTGACGTCACTTCGGCTTGCCCCGCCGGCTCCTCATTCTCTTTAGTGTTTGCCGTGTCCGTGCCTCCTTCCCGGTCTCCCGGTACCGACCCCCCTACCCCCCGCTCTGTATGGACTAGAGAGCGTCTCCCAGCGTAGGGCCTGGACACAGCGGGACGGACAGCGAGAAAAGGTGAGGCCTGTGATCACTGTGTTTATTATCCCTGTACAGTGACATCGCTGTGTTTGTTATCCTGTACTGTGACATCACTGTGTTTATTATGTCTTTACAGTGACATCGCTGTGTTTATTATCCCTGTACAGTGACATCGCTGTGTTTGTTATCCCTGTACAGTGACATCGCTGTGTGTATTATCCCAGTGCAGGAAGAGGTAAGTGGTCTGTGTTTGTGTGTTTGTTTTCTATTTTTCAGGGTCGTGAATGCAGAGGACTACGTCGGATTCGGTGGACTATGTCGGACCAGCTTTTCTTTTTTTTGTAATAAAATGGTCAAACAGGGGTCTGGGGGAGTGTTTATTTCAATAAAATGTTTTATACTTGTGTGTGTGTATTTTTTTTACAATACTACAGTTTTAGTAATTATGGCTATCTACAGACGGCCCTGATTACTAATACTGGGCTTAGTGCTTGCCGGTATGGCAGGCCAGCACTAGCCCCAACATCTATTACCTTTGCACCCACCACCACCAGGGGTGCCGGGAAGAGCCGGGTACCCGCAGGACCGGACTTTCTAAATTGAGGGTCTGGCTCTGGGGCGGCTGCAGGCTGGTACCATTAGGCTGGGAAGGGCCAATAACCGTGTCCCTTCCCACCCTGGTAGTGGCAGGCTGCCGCTGCTGGTTGTATCTGGCTGGCGAAGGAAAAAAGGGGGGACCCCACGCCATTTTTTTACAAAAATAATTAAATAATTTTTTAAAAAATGGCGTGGGGTCCCCCCCTTTTTTCCTTTGCCAGCCAGATACAACCAGCAGCGGCAGCCTGGCACTACCAGGGTGGGAAGGGACACGGTTATTGGCCCTTGCCAGACTAAAGCCTGCAGCCGCCCCAGAGCCAGACCCTCAATTTAGTAGGTCCGGTCCTGCGGGTACCCGGCTCTTCCCGGCACCCCTGGTGGCGGTGGGTGACGAGGTAATAGATGTTGGGGTTAGTGCTGGCCTGCCATACCGGCAAGCACTAAGCCCAGTATTAGTAATCAGGGCCGTCTGTAGATAGCCATAATTACTAAAACTGTAGTATTGTAAAAAAAATACACACACACAAGTATAAAACATTTTATTGAAATAAACACTCCCTCAGACCCCTGTTTGACCATTTTATTAAAAAAAAAAAAGCTGGTCCGACGTAGTCCACCGAATCCGACATAGTCCTCTGCATTCACGACCCTGAAAAATAGAAAACAAACACACAAACACAGACCACTTACCTCTTCCTGCACTGGGATAATACACACAGCGATGTCACTGTACAGGGATAATAAACACAGTGATGTCACCGTACAGGGATAATAAACACAGTGATGTCACAGTACAGAGATAATAAACACAGCGATGTCACTGTACAGGGATAATAAACACAACGATGTCACAGTACAGGGATAACAAACACAGCGATGTCACTGTACAGGGATAATAAACACAGTGATGTCACTGTACAGGGATAATAAACACAGTGATGTCACTGTACAGGGATAATATACACAGTGATGTCACTGTACAGGGATAATAAACACAGCGATGTCACAGTACAGGGATAACAAACACAGTGATGTCACAGTACAGAGATAATAAACACAGTGATGTCACTGTACAGGGATAATAAACACAGTGATGTCAAAGTCCAGGGATAATACACACAGTGATGTCACTGTACAGGGATAATAAACCTCAGATCAACACATTGTGCCCCCATCAGTCCTCAGATCAGCGACTTGTGCCCCCATCAGACCTCAGATCAGCATCTTGTGCCCCCATCAGACCTCAGATCAGCGTCTTGTGCCCCCATCAGACCTCAGATCAGCATCTTGTGCCCCCATCAGACCTCAGATCAGCGTCTTGTGCCCCCATCAGACCTCAGATCAACACAATGTGCCTCAACACTCTGCACTTACAAGCATGTAACTGAATTTAATGGCAACTGTGTTTCCCTATTGAAAATGTTTATCAGTGTGTGAATAATAATAATATAACATGTAGCGTAAAAACATTAGCCTAGGGTAGGATCCTGCCTAAAGAGTCTACCTTGTCGCGGTGGCAGGCTTACTAATCTTTTGGGCAAAAAAAGCAGTTGTGATATGCCGTAAAAAAGAAAGATGTAATGTGCTATGTGGAGTCTGCTGCATATTAAGCAAATCTGTAAAGTTTACCCGAAAGGGGGGGGGGGGCGCGAAATTTGCCTGTAGGGGTCCCCGAAATTCCTGATGACTGCCCTGATGAGCACACCCCTTATAATATGTCAGTAGGCCAGCAGTCTATAGTCATAGTGCCAAGACGCTTTAACCAGTCACGTGACCGCAGAAAGCGTCCACGCGATTGGGAAATACACTAAACCAGGCTGAAAACGTCAAACAGTTCACCCAAGGAACCACAGACTTGAGGAGGCGCTTGAGTACTCGGGTATGGCGGTGCTGTCTGTTACAGAAGACAGGGCTCCTAGAATTTAGATGAAAGTTAAGAAAAATATAGTGGTAATATTGATAAATAAATAAATGTAAAATTAATAATTATTAAAAGCAATTACGAGTCACAACCTGTCTAAATTAATCGAATGTACATCAGAGTTTAATTTCAAAATCCTCATTGAGCCTATATGGGTTAAATATCCAGTACATCTCGCTTATTCTAATCGTTTGAAGACTACTGTGGCCATTGGAACAAATCATTTTAATGGGGGTAACTCTAAACACAGAAAAAGACCCATCATGGCGGTCAGCGGTTGATGACAGGTTAGGTTGATGACATTTGAAACTACCCACTGGTTGTGATTCAACGGCTGAGGGTAGGGCCGGAGGAGGGTCTTCCCGAGAAATGGATCGTAATTTGCTTGGGGCTAGGAGATCTTTTAATGTTTTGGCTCTCCTATAAATAAGAGACTGGTGAGGGACAATCTTACCTAGAATGGGATCCTTTTTAAGGATATGCCAATGTTTCGATAAAATATTCCTCACAATATTACGATTGCTGCTACGATTGGTGACAACAGTTAGGCCATATGATTTTTCTTTGTCAGTCCTTCATTTCCTGGGAAGGAGACTCTCTGCCTGAGTGAGATTTTTGGCTTTCCTAAGCGCTTCATCTATCACACCCTGGGGGTGAAATATTGACCTTATGATGTCACCTTGTTGAAGGAAATCCTGATCCTAAGAACAAGTACGTCTGACTCTTCTAAATTTACCATAGGGGATATTTCCACTGCTTATGATATGAACTGGTGAAATTTAAAAGAAAATATTGCAGTCTACTTTTTTGAAAAAAGTGTGGGTTGTGATAACATGACCTAATAAAGAAGGTTCAAGGTCTAGGTGTTCCATCCTATGTTGTCATAAGTGCCGGTCAGCCTAATGTTCCAATTGTTTTGGTTTAAATGGTTAAATCCAATAAATGGATAAAGAGTCCCCTTGCCAAATGAAAATGAGATTGTCTATATACCGACAATAGAAAATTATGTTATTGGTCAAATGTTCAGATTGATAGTTGAAAATATCCTAAAATCTCCCCATAAACAGATTTGCAAAACTAGGCACAAAATTTGTGCCCATTGCGGTCCCGATGTTTGCAAGTACAGTTGATCTTTAAATGTACAAGTATTATGGGACAGGATGAAATGTATACTATATACCAAGATCATGTGAGATGTTTGAATATAGTGCTGCTATATCAAGGGTAATCTTTCTATTCCATATCCCTGAGGGCCTGTATAAGGGATGTGGAATCTCTCAGATAGGATGGTAGAAGCAAAACATATTTGTGAAACAGAATATCAATATAATGAGAGAGATTACATGTAAGAGAGGAGATGCCTGAAATAATGGTCCGACTGGGCAGATTTCTTGTACATTTATTAATCTTAGGAAGATGATAGAATGTTGGTAGAACAGAAACTGTAATTAAAATATACACTTTCTTTTTTGTTCAGAATGTCACCTGCAGATTCTATAAGAGCTGTGAGTTCCAAATTGTATTGTATAAAAGGATTTTCTGATAGAGGTATGAAATATTTGATATCTACTAGAATGCGGTATGCTTCATTGATAAAGTCTGTTCTATTTTGAATTATGATCCCTCCTCCTTTGTCTGTACTCCATATGACTATGTGATTGTTGGATTGTAGGTCCCTGATAGCTGATCTTTCGTCCTTAGTGAGGTTGTGGTTGGGGATGGTTTTCTGATTGATGGTACGGAATTCCTCAGCTACCAAACTTTAAAAAAAATATTAAGGAAGTTACCCTAGTGTTTGACCGGATAAACATTAGATGGGGGATTCAAACTTGAGTTTATTACAGAAGAGGAGATATATGGAAGGATGGGTATAGAGTTGTCCCCCTGTTCGTGAACACCAGAACAAATCTCCAAGATACTAAAATTTTTTGACTGTTAATTTCCTGATGTAAGAGTGTAGATCTAAACATAATCCTTATGATAGGCATTTGGATAGAAAGGAAGACTCATATGGAGTGAGTATGTGACTGGAAAGATTGAATATTTCTATTGTTTCCTTTTTGGTGGGGACACTATGACTTAGAGTTTTCTTTTTGTTTTGACATTTACCCCCTCGGCATCCCCGTCTGTATTGTATCTTTTTTTGGGTCAGTCTTGGCACTATGACTACAGCCTGCCAGCCTACTGCATGGCCACATGACTGAGTGTCATCATGACAGTTTTAAACCAGCCCATTCTCTTTCTGATTGACACTCTCTTACGCCCAGGCTATATGAAGCTGCTAGAGAAACCAAGCAACACCATGTACTGTCTCGTAATGCTCCACGAAATGAATGATGGGTACTATGAAATTATCATGTGTTGAAGGTTGAAACTGCATAAAAAAACAAAATGCACACACACCTAAAATATGGTATATATATATAAACAATTTTATTAACAATTAACAATTTTATTAACAAGACAAAAGGGTTCTGTTAAAAACAATTAGCAAAAAACATGACCAGAAACCATCAAAAACAAAAACAATCTACCTGCAACTTTTGCAGACAAGAAGTTACCATGAGGAATGTCAAAGGTCCTGCAAGATTGGAAATCAAAACTCCCTTGAACATCTATCTTTTAAAGAATTTGTATATATGGAGAAAAAAGTGGCAGCCCCTCTGGAAAAGAGAGAGATCTTTCCATACACCACTGGTCTTAGAATTGTAATAGAAAGATTTAAAGGGTTGCCCATGAACTATGTTTATCACCTATCCACAGATGAGATTATACATTTTTATGGGTCTGCGCACTGTGCAATGATCACTAGGATGAAAATCCCTGAGTCCATTGTGTGAATGTAACAGTCCTTTAATTTCTGCTGAGAGCAGAGCTGGTCTATCTTCATCAGTCCCATAGAAGTGAATGGATTGGTGCTAATGGTCACGCATGGGCACTCTGCTTCATAACCATTGAGAATCTTAGTTTTTGGACTGCTAGTGATCATACATATATCACCTATGCTGGGATATGTGATACTATACGTGTTGTTCATGGGTCAGCCCCTTAGAACCACTGGAATTTTAATATTTTTACCAATCAGGATGGTGATCAAAAAGTGGATCTAACTAGGAAGTCTAAGAAAACTAAGCACTGTGTCAACTTTTACAAGCTATGAAATACTTAAGTGATTGTCTGTTGTAAAAAAAATGTTTTCAATAGAAAAAGGTCCCTCTATTGAAACTTTAAGCACCTAAGGGAATTGCTTTCAATGGGTAACACACAAGGCTTCATTTTCTCTATGGTGGCCTGCAAGGTGGTCTTAAATCTTGATCTCAGTTTACCTGATGGATTAAAGTTGATAACTGGTGTTCCTAGCTATGGGATACCCTTTGATCAGCATTTTTCTATGAACCTTTCTTTCAGATAACAAAGCTAGAATTTCCTGGAATTTCTGCCCAATCACAGACTGTATGTTCAAATTGATCTGCTCATCTTTTGCTTTAATTGAATCAACTCTTTAATTAGACTTAGGGAAAGAAAATAATTAGTTCTAATTTAGTTTTAATTAAGCCAATTATTAATGAATCATTTTTAATTAAGAAGGACCCGGTGAACTAGAAAATTGTATAAAATATAGTATTTTATTTCCATAAATTAATTAATCTCTATATTAATATTTGTATTTCATTGAGAGTATTTTAACTGTAATTTGCACAATCATTGTTTATTACATTTTATCCCTTAGAATTCAGTCTCCATTTTACAGCTAATTAGAGAAATATGATTTCATGGAGTCATATTGAAAAAGAGCTATAAATTTGGTCTGGCACAGAACATTGGCTTTCTTACATTTGTGGTAAACTGCTTTATCACTGCCACTATTGTTAAAAGTCTATCTTAAAGGGAATGTGTCATCGGAAAATTACATATTGTTTAAATCATGTTTTTCTGTTTAACATATTTTTAAAGAATTTTTGATGACATTTTTAATTTCATATGTCAATATCTATATTTAAACAAAAATCATAAATTCCTGCAGTATTAGCACTCGCCACTAAAGGTCCTTTTACACGGGCCGATTATCGGCCGAAAAATCGTTCCTAGGAACGCTAGTGCCGATAATCGGCCCGTGTAAAAGTGGCCCTAATCAGCCGACGAACGAGCAAAACGCTCGTTCGTCGGCTGATTGGATCTTTTGGTTTCTACAAAAGATCCAATCTGTCGGGCGCATATCGGCCTGTGTAAACAGGCGATGTGCGCCTGACAGTATGGAGCTTCCCGGCCGCACGAGTGATACAGCGATCACTCATGCGGCCCGGCGCTCGATTCATCGGCCGTGTAAAGGCTCCCTGCCCGAGCGCCGATATCGCTGATCGGCGCTCGGGCAGGGAGACACATCGGCCCGTCTAAAAGGGCCTTAAGCCTAATAATAGACGCCACTTTGTCTGTTCAGATCACTTTAATGCAGTTATATATTATTCTAATCCTGCCTGTAATGATAAGGAGATAGCACCTCTGTGTATAGATAAGACAGAATCCACCATTCACAATAGGTGACTGTCAAAGCTTATCTATTCTTTCCTTGTACAATGACCTCTGCACAGGTCACAGAGCATGCCTAGAAAACTTGCTATAGAAGTCAATAGGGTGCTCTCCTGATCATTGTGTCTATGGCCCATGTGGCTGCCATAAAGCAATTCTTTAAATACTTTCTAAATGCTATAAAGAACAACTCGGGTAAGATGGCTGCTCCTATAACCATGTTTAGGAAATAGAATTAAAAAACATCTGTAATCAGAAAATAAAAACAGATTAGTAAAGGAGATGTGCTGCTATCTGGTTTTAACTGGCAGATAAAATTTTGGGTGACACACATGTAATTAGTTATAAGAAGACTTGCTTGGTTCTCTGTTAACTTTTTATATCATGAGACTCCTTGTAAGCTCTAATTTTCAATTAAGGAAATTGTGTCTTAAAGGGGTTGTCTCACTTCAGCAAATGGCATTTATTATGTAGACAAAGTGAAAACAAGGCACTTATAATGTACTGTAATTATCCATATTGCTTGCTTTGCTGGCTTGATTCAAATTTCAATCTCATTTCAGTCTCCCTGCAATCTATCAGTGGTGGCCAGGTTTGCACACTATAGGTGGCCTGAATCGGTGGAGCGCCCATAGGCCACCTGGTATCTGCACTGCAGCAGTGGCTGTAACCTCTGAATATGAGCAGTGTATAATATGATGGAAAAATTAATCAAACTAGCAAAGGAGGCAATATAGACAATCACAATACATTAGTAAGTGCCTTATATTAACTTTGTCTACATGATAAATACCATTTGCTGAAATGAGACAACCCATTTAATATTGAATTGTGATTGCTTGTGATTGTGAGAAAATTTTATTTCAGCATTCATATGCTATTAATGGATTTTATACAACAATTACTTGTTATTGTAGGTAATAACAGACATAGCCAACTGTTTCTTTGAGGCCATATTTAGATATTGGGCCTAACCTTTAAAATCAATCTAACCGAAAAATAAACCTGTTGCTCTAGTTTTCTTTTCGGGAGTACTAAGATCACTGACCGGACCACAGCCAGGGAACCCCAAAACTGCTACCAGTCTTCCAAAACTATTCTGGGAAGCAGCAAGCTAAGGCTACTAGAGATGAGCGAATCATCCACAATTCGCTTCGACGGATATTCGTCGAATTTCTGACAAGTTTCGTACTTAAATGAATTTATTCGGTCGAATCTACGTTAAAAAAAACAATCGTTGTTTTGCGAACATTCCTGCACAAGTTACGAACGTACAGCCAGCGTAGTTAAAAATATGCAATACGTAAGGATTAGCATACAAAAGTGCATACGAATCCTTAGCGTACTATCAACGCACGAATGCGTCATGCGCACGAGGCTAGGCCGCAGTGTACAGTCTTTAGAGGCAGTCCATATGAGGTAGAAAAATAAGGTGTTCACTGCTAGCTATCCAGCTAAGTGCATAATTTACTAAAAACACTGGACAATAAGTGCATAATAGGACACATACATTGCAGTACCTGAAAAATAATACTCACAATGGGCTAAAGTGCTGAACCAGTAAAAACAGTGTAGCTAAAATACAGCAAAGACATAAGTATGCAAACATTTTAGTGCAATACATTTCACATTTGCAAGCATAAAAGGCTCAGATATACGTTAGAGTATAATTGTAATCCACGTGAGGTAATATTGTAATTCAAACAGGTAACGTGTAATCCACATGGATAATAGAAAATAGCAGCAAATAGAGAACCCTTTTTGCAAAGGGGGCTCCCAAATAACCGAAGGGGGGAAAAAGGAAAATAGGCGCGCTTAGGCGCAACTGGGACTTTTCTGCAGAATGGGGGGGAGTCCTGACAGCCATGTCCAGCTGGGTGAGAGTCAAATGGGGGCAATACATACATAATAGAAAATAGCAGCACATAGAGAACCCTTTTTGCAAAGGGGGCTCCCAAATAACCTGAGAAGGGGGGAAAAAGGAAAATTGGCACGCTTAGGTACAACTGGGACTTTTCTGCAGAATGGGGGGAGTCCTGACAGCCATGTGCAGCTGGGTGAGAGTCAAACGGGGGCAACGGGGGGGGGGGTTCCATTACATCCCCCAGCCAGTAGAATGGTTCCTGAAGTCCTCCTCGCTGGAACTGCTGCTAAACGACATCAGAGGACGCTCCTGCCTCTTGTAGGCCACGCTCACTGCCATAGTAGAACTCCAGTGCCCTCTTCTTCCGGAATTCGGACTTGACCGGGTCCAGGTGGTGGTGACGCTGGTGAGCGCTGCAGCCATTTGCGCTTTTCCGGATCCTCCTGCCGGGACAGCAGGGGTAAGGACTTCCAGCTGCAGCGGTTCTGGCAAGGTTGCATCCAGGGAAGTAGCCCCAGCTTCCATGGCTGCTGCTGACTTCATCTTCCACAGCAGCTGGTATTGGTGGATGACCGTGGATTGGAACGTAAATGATGTTGTCGTCAGCTGACCCAGCTGAAGGGACTGTGGTGGTGGTGGTGCTGGCAGCCCAGGAATCAGAGGCTCCGGCTGTGGCTTTTCCCTGAACCGGAGGACGACATCTGGGGACTCCTGAAGGCAGCGCAAGCGTCCTGGACCTGGTGGTTTATCCGGCCACACTTCAGGTTCTGTTGTAGGTACCAGTGGCTTTGAAAGGAGGGTAACCCCGGTCGCAAAGGGGCCTTTCAGGGACGCCATGGGGGTGTACTCCACCTGATCCCCCACGTAAAGGCTGTGACGAGGTTGTGGCAGGTACGGCCGTTTCACCAACCTGCGGCCCACAAAATACTCCTTTCCGTCCTAATCGTCTGCCAGGAAGCCAGACCCTCTCTCAACGGAAAACCACAGGACCGTTCCCTTTCGGCATTCCAATGCAGGATCTCCCGGCCTAGGGTGGTCCAGTACCTGGATGACCCAGTCCTCCACGGCGTTTTTATAGTCCCACAGGGTCTGCTCATGTGCCGTCACCGATGGTGGCACAATCGGGTTCTGCCTTATGGAAGGTGTTGTCGTGGATCTCCCCCTGGGCAGCGAAGTGGACGCTCCAGCCGCCTCCGCTGCATGAGCCACAGCAGATGCTCCAGCCACCCTAGCCACAGCAGATGCACCAGCCGCCTGAAGACGAAGAACCACCTCACAATGTGCAGCTAACTCCGCAGGCGGTAAGGAGAATAAGGGCACTGTCGGTGGTTTACTCGCCTTCAGTTCAGAGCGTGACACCCTGATGTCTGGAGCGGGCCATAGTTCAGGGAACTCATCCCCAAAGGCCATCTGATTCCAGTTGGGAAGCAGCTCTTTAGCCATGCTTGCTACTAGCTCAGTGTTCAGCGCTGGTCTAAACTGGTTCAGAGGAGGGTGAAGTACTGAGGGAGGAGTCTTCACTCCCTATACGTGCAAATAGTTAGATCCCGGTGGGCTGGGCTGTTTTTTTCCAGTTCCGAGGGGGGGTGTATCTTCACTTTCCCGCTCTTGCGGGGGCGTATCATCATTTTCCCGCCTCACGCAGAATGCGTACATTTCATACGTATCGTACGTATCGTTAGCGTTCAAAATTTTGCGAAGTGTTATGAATAATATGAAGCAAATCCGAAAAAAATCGTGATTCGCTTCAATGGAAAAAATTTCCAAGATTCAATACGAATCTACGAAGCGGTGAATAGATTCGCTTATCTATATTTTCACCAGAGCCCGGATGGTCATTACTGCCAGGGACCCAGGATATGTCTGTACTTGCAGAGTTGGTAACAGAAGATTGGTGCAGGAACACTAGTGGCAGACCCTCCAGAATTACCAGAAAGGTACATAGAGAAGTCAGCAAACAGGGTCGAAACCAGGTGAGACTGGAAAATGCAGTAAATGATTGGCTAATCCAGAGCCAGGCCAAGGTCACTATCAGGAGATACAATATAACCAGGAACAGCAGAAGCAGGGTGAGGCTGAGTTCACACTTCAGTTATTTGGTCAGTTACTTTGATCAGTTAATGTGAGTAGGCTTGAGTGAATCGAGCTTTGGATCAGATCCAAAGTCGATTAGTTCAAAAAGTTCATGGTTAGTGCTGTTTCCATACAGCATTAAAATGTATTAGCTCCGTGGAGCCTAACTTTTTCTCATCCAAAGTCACGCAAGACTTCGGTGAATTACTTCGGTGTATTTAAAAGCTTTTTAAAATAGGAATCCGAAGTGGGCTTTGGTACCAAGGTCCAACCAGTACCAAAGCCCACTTCAGATTCATATTTTAAAATGTTTTTAAATAGGCAGACAGGAATACAGTAGTAATTCACCTAAGTCTTGTGTGACTTCGTGTGAGACGAAGTTTGGCTCCACAGAGCCAATACATTTTAATGCTGTACGGAAACAGCACTAACCATGAAGTTTTTGAACAAATTGACTTCAGATCTATGATCCGAAGCTCGATTCGCTCAAACCTAATTGTGAGCCAAAACTAGGTGCGGGTCAAAAACACAGAATAGGTGCAAATCAAATTGTTACACTTGATCTCTGAGTTGGCTTCACTACTGGTTTTGGCTCACAATAACTGTTGGAAATAACTGACCAAATAAGTGAGGTGTGAACTGAGCCTAAATCCAGAATCAAGCCAGTACTCAGCTAACCAGGAAAGTCAATAGGATATCGAACAGTATAGAGCCCTGATACAAACAAAATCACAGACAAGACAATCAGGAATCAGCAGCCTAGCTCTGGGATGGGACATAGAGTCAGAAGCCTGACTCTCACTGGATGAATTCCCAACATATTCTAAAGCAACCAATCATAGCTCAGCTTACATTTCTAAAACTGCTCAGGGAAAGTTAAAGCTGTACTGTGATTTTTTGTCCATTGTGTTTTTGTAGTGGCTTCACTTATGCAGTATTTTTCTTCAATAGTTGTTCAAGCAGTCTTTCCACTGTCTCTCAGGTTTTAATACTCAATCATAGTAGGAGAAAAAATAGGCCTTTTTATTCTAATCTCAAATAACCTCTTAACTTTATTTGATTACCAAACTGTATTTAATGTATCAGTAAGAAGAGAGTTTCCATGGGAGGAGCCTTAGGTTATAGGAGAAGAGAGCCAGCTAGTACGCCGCTCACCTGAACTTGTGCTGAGGGTGCAACAGTCTCTTGTAGCTAATATGAAGGTGTCGTTCACGATCCCCATCAGACGGACTAATGGATAAATACAAAGGTACGGAGAGAGAGAACAGGGACTTCAATGCATGGTGCTACTTTTAGAGCACCATCAGGATACAGTGTAGGTTCAAGAGATGCTTTTATTTGTTAAATTATAACACATTTCAATGTCAGGCTTGCCAAACGCCTGATGAAAGGTCTGTTTCAGACTCGAAACACGTTACAGTTTAATAAAAGCATCTACTAAACCTACACTGTATCCTGATTGTTCTCCAGAGGTAGGACCGCTCATTGAAGTCCCTGTTCTCTCTCTCCATACCTTTTTAAGAGACTGTAGCCACCAAGAGTTCTATACCCTCACAATGAGTGATCACAACTGTTAAACTGTGTACACTGTCAATATCACTTATGAAACAATATGAAAGTCCTCCTGTGGAGTGACCATGTGTAATATAGGTACAGTAAAGTTTATTGCTGCTGCAAAGAAATGTATGGCCCTCAACAAGCCTTATTTACGTGCCATCCAAAGAACCTATAAAGTGCCTCCCTCAGCCACCCGTGTACGTAGCATGTAAACCATGAAAATCATAGGTATGGAGAACAGTTTACTCCAATCTTACATATTTATTGAGTATTTCAGAATGTGTCTCAACCCTTTAAAAATGACAGCATTTAATCTGCTTCAAAGTTGTCATTTAGATGCCTTATGTAAGCCTTATAATAGCCCAGCAAGATATGTAAATGCTGACGAGAGCGGCTGAATATCCCATTGTTTACTGGCATAAATCAGCTTCAAAGGAGACCCTTTGTTTATAGTTATAATAACAAGCCCAAGTCTGAATGCAAAAATGATGGAAAGTATGAAACAGTGTATGGCCTAGGATGACTGCATCAAGTATTCTTCTTGAAATGGAAATGTTCTTAGCTTTGTTTAATGGGAAAAGCCTGCTTGTTCTCCTTCCACATGTCATCTTTGGATTCCAGTCAGCAGAACGCTGTGTCAATTGTAGCCTTTTCAGGTTTTTGTCATGTTTCCAGCGTTCCAGAACAAGGAGGTCTTCACACCTCTGCTAAGCCTTGTAGATTTTTATGTTGAAGCAAAGTGTATGTTAATAGTATAATTTTTGTTTTAAAAAAGGTTACATTGCAGTTTAGCTCATTTGCACCTTAAACAAGTTTTTTTTTAAATTGCTTCTAGTTTTCACCGTGCAGATAATTTGCTAGATGAACCCATGTGCTAAATGAAGGTGTTATTTTCTTTGAACCTGAGAAGGAAGTTCCAATTTTGTGCTTCTTTGGGAAAGAACCTGCATTATGTTTACACCTCTGAAGGTTACATTTTGCTCCGTCTAGTTATTATTAGTGATGATCGAGCACCCCGATGTTCGGGTACTCGGGTGCTCTGGCCGAACGCTAGGTGGTGCTCGAGTGCTCGGCCGAGCACCCGAGTATAATGGAAGTCAATGGGAGAAGACCGGGCATCTTGGACACCGAAGTCGCTGCTATTAAAGATGATGTCTAACTATTACGCCACTTTTACGGAATGAAAAAAATACCCATTAAAACCCAAGATAACATTGCTTTTACAGGAAATATTGTTAGAAAACATAGATTTACTTGTACGTTAAGCGCAAGTGCTGCCAAAAATTACACGGATGAGGCACTCCCATACAACCGGTATATCATATAAAGGAGGGCCTCATTCACATTGTGGTATAATTGTGGGACTCCTTAAAAAAATGCAACAGCACTCTGCGAACACAGACAATAAGATTAGTACATATAATACTGCCATATTCACTATCCACACAATACTAGCGCTACATTGTAAATGTGAGATTCTTGGCAAATAATTTTGTACAAAAATTATCTGTGCCGTCTGCCCTACATCAAGGCGATCTCTTTAAGACGGGAACCTAACACTAAACGCCATAGTCACTAAGTGCCATAGCAGCTTCCATTAACTACAGAGGATGCAGGCTCCACATGCATGCTAAGCTGACATTATATTGTACCTCTTATGGTGCCAAAATGGCCTCCACTGACTTCAGGGAATGCAGGCTCCACATGCATGCCGAGCCCACACAATATGATACCTCCTTGGTGCCTCACTGACCTCTGTTACACTCAGGGAATGCAGGTTCCACACAATGCTGAGCCCACTCTGTATTCCACCTCTCCTGGTGCCAACTTGCCTCCAATGCATATAGGGAGAGCAGGACACAGCTTTATGCTAGCACTAATTAAAATCAGCCTGTAAAGCAAACAGGTTAGTTAGGAGTGCACGACCGAAATGGTGGTGGAGTCAGCCACGCCTCCACCTAAACTGCAAGAAAAACTTTTTTGTACAAAATTATTTGCCAAGATACTCACATTTACAATGTAGCACTAGTATCGTGTGGATAGTGAGTATGGCAGTATTGTATGTACTCATTTTATTGTCTGTGTTCGCAGAGTGCTGTTGCATTTTTTTATGTTTTACTTTTCTATTTGCAGCCATGTGACATGCACCTGCATACTTGGATGTTCTGACTGACCCCCAGTTTTTCTTATAATTGTGGGACTCCGACACTCATAAAGCCTATGCACTAAGTGAAAGGGCTGCCAAACATTACAAGGAACAGGCACTCTCCCTTTTTTTTTTTTGAAAAAGGGAATACCCAAACTGACTCTCAGGCAGTGACATGATGCACTGAAGGCTCCAGCTTTGCCTGGACTGTGACAAAATGGAGGTATTGATGCAGTAATCTAAGAAAGCTCAGTGTTTGATCTTGAGATTGAGCTGGCGGTCTGCAGGGAGGTGAGCTACCACCTGTCGGAGCCCCTGCCTCTCGGCGCCTCCCCAATGCTCTTTGCTGAGTGTCCCGGGGGCCGGAATCGTTAACTTAAAAAATTTGAGTGTTCAAATCAGGCCAGGTCACCTCAATACTTCAGCTATGAGTAATGGAATAGGACTCCATGCTGCTGCCGAGCTGACAATCCAAAAAATTTAAGGGTGACCCACAGATGCATGCACTTTGCAGTTAAAACTTACTGGAGTCTTACTTTTGCAGCTTTATATTTTTCCCACAAAAAGCTTCTTTATAAATCGTACTGATATGCAGAAAGCTGTAGAAATATACGAAGATAAGACTGTTTTATATATTTATCTGTATTGGATATACACAACCTCAGCACTACAGATGATTGAATATCGAAAGCCATGTCCATGTTAGTTAGTTTTTTTTTTTTAATCAATTTTTTGGTCCTATTTTTTTGGTTATTTAAAAAAAAAATACATTATTTACTTTTGCTATAATAATATCAAAATCTGTATGTTTTTGCAATGTATTTATAAACCAAAATATTAATGTATATCTCAGTTTAAATGTCTATTTTTGTTCTTTTACACTTGTAAACGATTATGTGCACAATAGGCTATGACACATATTGTAGCTTGCCGACAAGATAATAATGTAATATAATTAATGTCACAAATCAATACTTGTAGATTGATCAGTATTAATGTAATATGTAGTTTTATTTTTCCTATTTTCTAAAGGTGTTATCGGTCAGGGCGTAGTAGAGGGTATGGTCTTGTAAATAAAGGTGTATAGGGCTATGCGAGGACCCTTTCTTGATACTTTCTTTTTTTGTATGGAAAATGTACAGTAAATGTAATAGATTACTTTATTGAGCTGTTGGAAAGAGTCTTTGTTAACAATTTTATAAAGTGTGCTCCGTTAAAAAAAAAAGGGGGCAATTACAATTTATTGTGAGCAGCAAGCTTTTTAGTAGACACAGAAGTGGGATGGTTACGCTGATAATGGCATTATCGCCGCTCAACATCTGTGTAGATTCATCAAAGTTGCGTAAAACACCTCAGAGGTCAGACATCAATGCCCACTTGTCGCTTGTGAAGAATGTAGCAACGGATGTCAGCTACATAGACTTTTGAACGGTTGTAATACGCTGTGCACCTAGCGTTACTGACGGGGCACACTTGTGTTTTTTTTGCCACCAAAAAAAAAAAAAACAGACGTATTTCACAATGGACTTTGGTCTTTATGGAACAGAAACAATCTTTCTACCTACCCAAATCCTATCCCTATAGTTTAATTTCCTACTTGCTTAAATTAAACTGCAGACTCAAATGAGGAACTGAGGCCTAAATTAACGGTATTAAATGTAACGGATGTCAGCTATATAGACTTTTGAGCGGTTCTAATACACTGTGCACCTAGTCTTACTGACAAGGCACACTTGGGTTCTTTTTGCCACCAAAAAAAAAAATAAAAAAATCAAAAGGATTTAACAATGGACTTTTGTGTCTTTTGAACAATGATACTAACCCTGCCTACAGAAATTCTATCCCTACACAAGTCCCTCCTTGCACTAATGTTATACAGCAAGATGCAAAAGAAGTACTGCGGGCTTAACAGCAGAAATTATAGCAAAGTATGTCAGGTATATAGTATACAGAGATTATCCTACAGCATGCAGCAGCAGCAGCACATGTGGCATTAATGGCAGGCCACCTAGTGCTATTTTCACCACCTTTAAACACCCCAACAATAAAAATATTATTATCTGGATATAATAGCCCTTAAAAGGGCTTTTGGGTCTTTTTCGAGCGATTTCTATCCCTGACTAGAGTGCTTCTCTCCCTACAGTGTATGTCCCTCCTTGCTGCAGCAGCACATGTGGCGTTATTGGCAGGCCATCTAGCGCTATTTTCACCACCTTTAAACACCACAAACATAAAAAATATTGCGTTGTGCAAGATATAATAGCCCTTAAAAGGGCTTTTGAATCTTTCTTGAGCGATTTCTATCCCTGCCTAGCGTTCTTCTCTCCCTACACTATCTGTCCCTCTTTGCAGCAGCTCTCCCTGACTCGGTCTGAGCCGGTCACATGTCACCGGGTGCTATAGACCACCCAATGACGCGTTCCCGCCTGCCAATCAGTGTAATGGCAGTAGCTAACATAATAGTAGCTAACCGAATACCGCGTGGTCCCGAGCACCGCCATGTTCTGCCGAATAGTGTATTTGGCCGAACATGTTCGCTCAACACTAGTTATTATACATACAGTACACGTGACTGAAACCATTGGATGAGATCTAACCAGCTCTACATAGACATAAGCTGGCCATGCACCTGATCCTCCCAATTCTCCCATACATATGCATATTATTTCAGCTGAGTGTGCATATGTAATGAAGGGCAGAGGGGAATAAAACTGCTGAAAGACACCTCTGGAAAGGTCTCCGTTAAAATCCAACATGCCAAAACCTTATCTTCCCCAGCATGAGTAATTGTGAAAGAGTCAGGATGCCCTAAAAACATACGACGAGTGCCAAAACCAAAACCAAAACGGTGGGTTCGGCTGACATAGATCGAATGTGTATGGTCCGCTTAACCACCTAACTGTTTTGCCCGAGTCCAGCTCAGGCAGTTGAAACGTAGCTAACTGGAGGGGGAGGGCTGCTTTAGATGGTGATATCTCCTCAATGGTAGCAGCTAGAAACATGCACTGGTCTTTTCTGAAAGCTGACAGTCCAGGCTTTCATACAAAATGACATAAAATAACACAGTAAATAAAATAAAAGTATCATACAGTTTGGTGGTCTACACAGAAGTACAGTGGGGCAGATTTACTATTGAAAATGTGCCTGCTCTTGTGTAACTTGTGCAAAAACTAGTGTACATGCTTTTCTAATCTTTTAGCAGCAGCCTTTCTTCCCTCCCTATAGACTATGAACTTCTATGGACATCATGTGTCTGGGTGTATCTCTCTGTACTTCCTCCCTCCTCCTCCCCTCTCCATTGACTTTTATTTGCAGCATGTCTTTGTGTGTGTCTCTGCACTTCCCCCTCCTTCTCCCCCCACCGCTCAATAGATTTCTATTGGTGGCATGTAATCTGATCTTTCAGTGAGCTGAAAGCAGTCTTGTCTCTCAAGACACATTCAGCAGAGAATGTTAGTTTAGGAGTGGGGATATAAATAAAGAGACATTTTCTCCTGATAAGATATATTACAAAGTTTGTTATAGTCACCTATACTATTCATTTATTCACTTTGTTGAATCAACAGTGATCATTTAAATTGGTATTCTAGTTTTTATTTTGTATTATTTACTTGTGTATGCATCAGGAACATATTCAACTTTCTAATACACATGTATTTAAACTTCTACATACATTCCTTTCCTATATCAGGCAGTTGACCCTTATATGCAGAAGAATGTTATATTGTATCAGCCCTGTGTAATATATCCATGGCCTAACTGAAATATGGCATCAGTCATGTGACACTTCACATCATATAATCCCTGACATTCAGTAAGTAACAGTGTTTCATGGCATACATGTGCTGGGTCAGCACACAGAGCACATTCATGCAATAGTTAAATAGGACTACTGTCATGAAAGGGTAGGGAACTGTACAGCCCTATGGTCCACCTGCACCACCATTCCTACCTAGTTGTACAATCCGTCCTAAGTGATGGCCCACATATGGATGACAATCCCTTCTTAAGTAAATGCAGGGACAAAAATGGGAACAGAGCAGAAAGAACAAAAAGAGAAGAAAACCATACAGGCAAAACCAGGACCATATCAGAATACAAATTCAGGTATAAGTATACAGCAAGGTAAAACCAGGAGATAATGTCAAAGATAAAGTCAGTAGGCAAAGGCGAGGTCACAACAAGCAGGTAAAAACATCAGGAGGTCACGTCAGATGAAAAATCAGTAATCAAAGGCAATGTCAAAGTAGCAGGCAAAGGTCAATGATCCAGAGTTAAGCTATTCACTCATCAGTGTTTTGGTCAGTGATTTCCATCAGTGATTGTGAGCCAAAACCAGGAGTGGAGGCTACACAGAGATAAGGTACAAAGGAAAGATCTGCAATTGTTCTGTGTTTAGAGCCACACCTGATTTTAGCTTACAATCACTGATGGAATTCACTGACTGAACCCTGGCTGTGTGAATAAGGGCTAACAAATACACAGCTAGCTACTGAGGCACAGAACACCAATCATAGGTGCCTGCTGCCAGCAGCTGCCTGGTCAAGCAGCCCCAGTGTCAGTGGGACTAGTTGCCAAAGCAACAGAGCTCCGACTGTGCCACCATCATATTGTGGCCAGACTCACCATGGGAGCAAAGACAGGTGACAACTAGTTTTGGAATATTCATTATATTATGTCTAATATAGTAACTACATTACAGTGTGTATTTACATAGCCACTTGCCTCTAGGTTATATTGTAAAATGTCCGCCTACGCTAATTCGTACATATTCTGTACGCTAATTCGTACGCTAATTCGTACGCATTTTGTACGCTAATTCGTACGCATTGCGTACGCTAATTCGTACGTATTCTGTACGCTAATTCGTACGCATTTTGTACGCAAATTCGTACGCATTTTGTACGCAAATTCGTACGCATTATGTACGCTAATTCGTACACGTTGTGTATGCTAATTTGTACGCATTTTGTACGCTAATTCGTACACATTGTGTATGCTAATTCGTACGCATTGTGTACGCTAATTTGTACGCATTTTGTACGCTAATTCGTACGCATTGTGTATGCCAATTCATACGCATTTTGTACGCTAATTCGTACGCATTGTGTAAGCTAATTCGTACGTATTCTGTATGCAAATTCGTACACATTTTGTACGCTAATTCGTAAGCGTTGTATACGCTAATTCGTACGTATTCTGTACGCTAATTTGTACGCATTTTGTACGCTAATTCGTACACATTTTGTACGCAAATTCGTGCGCATTATGTACGCTAATTCGTACGCATTGTGTACGCTAATTCGTACGCATTGTGTACGCTAATTCGTACGCATTGTGTACGCTAATTCGTACGCATTCTGTATGCTAATTCGTATGCTAATTCGTACGTATTCTGTACGTACGAGTATGTGCTATTAGCGAACATTCGTGCACTAATAACGAACACTCTTTTAAAAAATGTACGCAACTTCTTAGAAGACGTACGCATGAGCGTACAAATAGCTTACGTATGCTCAGCGTATTATTGTCTACGCGATTACGAAATACACAGGCACGTACGACTAGAGGCTGTGGCGTGCACTCCTCAGAGGCAGAGCGAATTTTAGAAAATGGCATCCAGGCGATCCTCATCATTTAGCTCTGCTGCACAGCTGAAATACATAGTCCGGCTGATGAACCGGCAGGATTACGATTTACGATGGCACACACCGCCACCCGAACCAGCATAAAAAGGAGGTGATCCAGCAGGTGATCCGAGGCTTCCGTCATCGTTTCGACACCTTGCGGACCCCGGGCCAGATCCAGCGTAAATGGTCAGATCTGAAATCGCCCTCAGAGGCAGTATGTATATTTGAGGTAGAACAAGTAAGGTGTTGTCTATCCGGCTAAGTGCATAGTACAACCATCCACCATACAATAAAGTGAATATGAGGATACATTGCGGTACCTGTAAAGAAATACACACAATAAGCAACATACTTGAAAACGTTGCTGAAAGGTAAAAACATTAGTGCAAACAATCCAGTGCAAACAATATAGTGCAAATACATTATAGGTATAATGTAAACATTTTAAATATCACCTACCTAGTATGCTCACGGACACGTTTAAGTCTCTTTTCTTCTGACGCTTGTTATAAAACTGGAGCAGAGTCCCAAACTCAGTTACAATTTGTAATCCATATAGGTAAAATTGTAATCCAAATGGGTAAAAAAATAGCAGCAAAGGTTCCTTAAAAAACCCTCTTTCAAGGGACTCCCCAATAACCTGAAAAGGGGGAAAAAAGGGATGAGGCACACATATGCGCAACTTGGTTAAAACTTTTTTTTTATGGGGGGAGTCCTGACAATCCATATCCATCTGGGTGAGGACAAACGCAGGGTAACAAAAATAAAAACAAACGCCAACTAGTGCTCATCCTTCAGGTTAAGTCCACGTTGTGGCTCCCATAAAAGCTGCAGGATCCTTACTTAAGGGCCAGCAGGTCCTCTTCACTGCTGCTGGAGCTAAAAGACATGAGAGGGCGCTCCTGCCTCATGAAAGCGACACTGGCTGCGGCAGCAGACCCCCACCGACCTCTCAGGGATGGTCTTAGTAGTGACGGGGCGGTCACACTGGCAAGGGCCGTGGCAACTTGGGCCTTGCCCATTACCTTGTAGTGGCCAGATCCTCCCACCGGCATACAAGGAGACAGAATCTCCGGCTGTAAGGGCTCTGGTAACGGTCTTCCACGAGCGGCGGACTGTGCGGCCTGCACCTCCAGCCTCCAGTCTTCCGGGGGCGCTGCAGGAGTAGTTGGTCGCTTAAGGAGTTTCACCCCAGTAGCAAAGTGGCCTTGGAGGCTCTTCATAGGGGTATACTCCACATAATCCCCTGCGTGGAGATTGTGGCGGACGGGCGGAAGATATGGCCGCTTTACAGAACGGCGGTTGACATATAATTCTTCTGCCATCTCCTTATCGGCGATAAAACCTACTCCCCGTTCCACACTGAACCAAATAACGGTACCCTTTCGGAGCTCCAGCTTGGGGTCACCGGACCGTGGGTGCTCCAACACCTGCACAACCCACTCTTCTACCAACTTTTTGTATTCCCAGAGGGTCAGGGGGTTCCGGGTGACAGCCTCGAGGACCATTGAGTTTTGCCAAAGGGAGTAGTCCTTCCGCGGCAGAGCGGGAACTCCTGCCGCCTCCGCCATGTCAGCCAGCGGAGAGAACACCTCAGTGGGCACCTCATCCGACTTCTTAGGCTGCCGGACATATTGAGAGACGTAGATCTCCTCCGTTTCCTTCTCCTCATAGGGGTCGGTGCCCCACACCATGCCTCCCCAGTCAGGGCCTCGCTGTGTCACCATCTTAATTGCCTGAGTTGCCTTGTCTTCCTCGCGCACTGGAGAAGGGGGCGGAGCTACCGGGGAGGAGTCTGCATCGCTAATGAATTGAATTCGTACGCATCAGCGTATAGAGTAACTTATACATAGCAATAGCATATAATTTATAGGACAAACTACGTAGCGAATGCGTACAAAGCCGATGCGAATCACCTAATATTCGGATTCGCTTTGCAGCTAAAAATTCCCAAGTTTCGATATGAATCAACGATTCGCTCATCTCTAGTCATGACCAGTGTATTGTCGAGTCGTTCTCCCAACCCATATTTCTCCCCCCAAACCCAATAAAAACACAACTCCGCAAGTGGATTTTATTGGCCACAGCAGCCATTTATTATTAAACATAAATATAATAAATAACATAAATAATAAATAACCAACCCAAGGCCTTCCCTCCTGAAGGCCGACCTTAGAACCTTACCAAAACACCAACAACCTTGAGATAAATGACAGCTCGGGGGGGAAAGTCCTTGGAGCCCCATTACCTGACGGATATCTGCCTGGACTCAACTAAATTAAATTACTTCTAGCTGATAAACGCCAGCTCAGAGGCAGAACCCAGTAACCATGAGCAACAAACGTGGGCAGACACCTGCCATATCCCACTCCAGAATCCAATACCTGGGGAGTCCAGAGCCCCATTTGGCTCCCTCCCCACCATGCCAGAGCAACCATAACCACCAACTCCAAGGACCCACCACCGCCCTGACCGCTATGACGTAAAAAAATTCCCTGCTTGACCAACTAAAATCCACCCATACAAACCAACTGAACCCCCAAACATGCCTCCTTCCTGGACACAAACCAAGGGTGGGTGGGGGCTGCTGCAATAATTGCTGTCCCCACAAAATGGCCCCTTTTCCCGCTCCTGCCACCCCTTATATAACCTATACCCCTCCCCTAACCACCTGCCCCCTTCAGCCACCTATTATCCCCTTAGGTGCCAATAGCTCCACTCCCTCCAAACCCCTGGCAGAGTGGCCTTTCAACCCATGCTGATACAGTACTTGTTTCACTGTGAATATTGACACAATCTTACCAGCTTCTGCCATCATCTTCACAAGGTCTTTTGCTTTTGTTCTTGGGTTGATATGCACATGTCGGACCAAAGCACGTTCATCTCTGGGACACCGAACCCATCTCCTTCCTGACCGATATGATGGTGGACGTTCCCATCTTGTTTGTACTTGTATATAATTGTTTGTACAGATGAACGAGGCACCTTCAGGTATCTTGAAATTGCACCCAAGGATGAGTCAGACTTGTGCGAGTCCACAATTCTCTTCCTAATATCTTGGCTGATTTCTTTAGACTTTCCCATGATGCTACACAGAGAAGCAGTGTGTTTCAGGTGTGCATTTAACCTCTTGGCGACTATTCAGACCAGCCATTCACAGCAGGCACCGGGTACTCGGCGAGTATACGCCGTATACTCGGCGAGTATACGCTGTATATTCGGCAGGGATATCGCTATTCTGTAGTGCGAATCCCCGCCGAGTGTCAGGGGTTAGGGGGGGGTCAGGGTGTCCCCCCCGCCCCCCGCGATCGGCTGTGATTGGGCAGTGACTGGTCACTGACCAATCACTGGCCAAAACATTAAATGTAAGTAAAGGCACCAGCCCACTTCCTGTTTGTCCGGATCGCGAGCTGAGCAGGTGCCTGGTTAGTACAGTGCCCCCCTGGCCCCCCAGTCCCATATAGCTTACCTGTCCTGTAGTCCTCCGTCCCCCTCGCTGCTGCCGCTGCCTGCCTCCTCAGTGGTGAGTGATCTTCATCTTGATGCAGAGCAGTGCCACCTAGTGGCCTGCCTGGATCTGTCAGCTCCTTCTGCTCCCTGCTAATTGGTGAGCACTGTGTATACAGCGATCTACAAGGCAGGGACCCCTGGGAACGGTCCCTGCCTTCTCTTTGGGGTATCATGCTGTCACTGACAGCAGGTACTCCACTGTGCAGCTGCACGATTAGCGTGCAGCTGCTATCTCTGAATGGACGTTCAGAAACGTCCATTCAGAGATAGATAACCACTTCCCGGACGTTTATGTACTATGGGCGGATGGGAAGTGGTTAAAGGCATAGTATTCTTAGTGTAAGTAAACTTTTGACTTTGCAGAAAGTAATAAAAATGCCTTAAAATATTCTCTCTCTCTCATTATTCTGGCATTTGACAAATAATAGTAGTTATGGCAATCCTAACTGACCAAAAACAGGAAAGGTTTATTCTAATTTCATGTCAGATACTGAGAAAAACATGCATATGCTTTTTATATAGTGTATGGAACTTCTGGTTTCAACCGTAGATTATATGAATTCCATTTGCTTTGAGCAATAGCTAATTGGTACTTGCATGTATTGTTGTCTCATGAAACAAAGAGCTCTATTTATCAAAATTAGAATTGTGCCGCAGATGCTAAAATATTGCACTTGGCATCATTTTCCTTTGTGCTTTGCTATTTCATCCAGTTCATTTGCATTGCATAATTATAAATTCTGCACTGGCAAAATGATACAATTGCAGGAAAGTCAGAGAGCAAAAAACATAAAGGGCAGATGGTTCTTTTAGTATTCTTTTAGTGCTACACAGCACTTAGCTCCTTCAAAAATGTGTTTACAGGCCCAGGTTTTAGTAAAGAAGCAACACTGTGCAGGAACACATGGTTCTCTTCATGCTTTGGAACAATGCTGAGCTTCTATTTGATTTGTATTATGGTTATTATTATATGTTTTCTTTCATTAGATCAGTGATGCTGAACAGGATCCTACTGAAATGGAATCTATATTTGGAATATGTTGTCCTGCCGCTTAGCATTAATCATACCTAATGTCACATAGCTCAGGTTATACAATATTCTTACAAGGTTGAACAGAGTTGTAATCTGTGGAAAGAAAATATAGTATGATGGAGGAGAACAAAGCAAATCTTCTCAATTGGCAGACTATGACCAAAGCAAATCCACCATTTCAACTATGGTTTAAAGGGGTTTTCAGAGATTTAGATATTGATGACCTATAAACAGATCGGTGAGGGTTCAACACCAGACACCCCCTACATCCAACTGTTTGCAGCAGCTGGAAACTATATAGTGAATGGACCAGAAATAGAAGGTTTCTTCCACTATATATTGGCCTTGCTGGCATACTGATGAGTAGCTCCCATTCAAGTGAATGGAAGCTGTGCAGTACCCCAGAACCTTAAATTACACAGTAGAAGGAGATGACGGCTAATTGGTGTGGTGTATGACCCCCACTGATCTCATATTGATGACCTGTCCTGAGGATAGCAAAAAAAAGGGGGGATAGGAACAGCACAGCAAATACCTCCTCAGGGGTATGGGTGCAGGCGGTTATCCAGGTCCTGGCTTGAAGGTCCCACACAATAGTACATATAGAAGTCCGCAGCACTCCAGAAGGCTTGTGATATAATTCGTGTCTTTATTCAATAATCATGGTACAGCATAACAGAAAAGCGACGTTTCTGCTTTGAATGAGCCTTTCTCAAGCTCGAGAAAGGCTCATTGAGAGCCGAAACGTCGCTTGACTGTTTCGCTGCCCCCCTCTTGCCCCTACCTGATGCTGCCTGAGGCCTCACCTAGCCTCATTAGTGATGCACTCCTGCATGGCTCTCTTCATTAATTTCTATGGGAGTTCCAAAAACAGCCGAGTAAGGGTGCGCAGCTATTTTCAGAACTCCATATGTGAAAATGCCATAAATGAGATGGGAACATCGCTTTAAGTTTTCCAAACCAGATATGAGAAGAAAAGGAATACAAATGAGCTCTTAACAAGCTCTGCCTCTAATGCCACCAGATGTAATGCAGCTATCCTGTAAGTCAGTGTTCAACCCTTTAAATAGGCCTTGAGACATGACTTGGATATTAAATAAGCCAGCACCTCATCTGCAGACAGCTGTTTTGTGGTAATTACCCCTCAACAGTACAGAGCAGAAAGTACAGGCTTAACTGGGTGAGAGACATAAGTCAGGATTTGGGGGGTACTATATCTCCTTGGGGAGAGAGCACCTTAATCAGTGTGAGGAAACTTATAGGCCATAAATGCTCCTCTGGACTTCTGCTCTGCACTGAAGAGGGGCAACCACCCTGAAACAGCAGATGAGATGCTGGCTTGTTTAATATCCAAGTCATGTCTCAAAGCCTATTTAAAGTGTTGAACATTGACTTATAGGATAGCTCAGGGCCGCTCCGCCAATGAGGCGAGGTGAGGCGGCAGTGGCGGCAGGGCAGCGGGAGATGAGCGCTTCCATTGTGGAAGCGCTTATCTACAGATGCCTGTGCTGCGGCGGAGCAGGGGAAGGAGAGGCGTCTCCCTTCCCTGTTCCTCTGATAGGCTGCAGGCCTAGTGCCTGCAGCCTATCAGAGGCCAGCTCAGCCGTGCATCGCGGGACACAGGCCAGAAGAGGCCTGCATCTCATCGCTGCCAGCCTGATGGAGGTAAGTATAAGTGTTTAATTTTTATTATATAGTAAAATACAGAACGGGAGCATCTATGGGGGGCACTTAATGGACCATGATTGGGGGAGCATCCATGGGGGGGCACTTAATGGACCATGATTGGGGGGGGCATCTATGGGGGGCACTTACTGGACAATGATTGGGGGCATCTATGGGGGGCACTTACTGGCTCATATATGGGAGGCACTTTCTGGCACATATTTTGGGGGCATCTATGGGGTAACTTACTGGCACATGATTGGGTGGGAATCTATGGGGGGCACTTCTTACTGGCACATAATTGGGGGGGCATCTATGGGGGGCACTTACTGGCACATGATTGGGGGGCATCTATGAGGGGCACTTACTGGACCATGATTGGGGGGCACCTATGGGGGGCACTTACTGGCACATATTTGGGGTGGCATCTATGGGGCACACTTACTGGACCATGATTGGGGGGCATCTATAGGGGGCACTTACTGGCACATGATTGGGGGGCACTTACTGGCACATGATTGGGGGCACTTACTGGCACACGATTGGATGGGCTTCTATGGGGGCACTTACTAGTACACGATTGGGTGGGCATCTATGAGGGGCACTTCTTACTGGCACATGATTGAGGGCATCTATGAAGGGCACTCCTTACAGGCACATTATTGGGGCACTATGGGGACACTTACTAGCACATTATTGGGGCACTATGAGGGCACTTCTTACTGGCACATTGTTGGGGGGCATGGTAATAGTATTATCAAGGGGTTTATCTGTTTCTGTATTATAATATTGGGGAGCACAGCGGCACTGTATTGAGGGTGGTAGGATGATTTGTCCAGAAGATGGGAGGATGATGGAAAAGTAGTAAACTAAGATTTTTTTGTCAACCTGCTGAGATGAGAAATGGCTGAAAAATAGAGTCTGGTCTGAAAGGAGAAGATGAAGAAAGAGAACATCTGTATCAAAGGAGACGTCACTGGATGTAAGATGTATGTGGCGCTATATTATTGTCACGATTGGTCTTGCGTCTGGAATCAGACGTTCTGCGCTGCTTTCTAAGTGACAGGTTTGACAGGCTATTCCCTGTGGTTTGGGTGCTGTTCACCACACCCCTTTCCCTCAGCTGTTGCCGCTGGGCAATTAGCTGTCTCCTACTTACCTCTTCCTCTCCCAGTATCCCTTGCGGTTTATATCTGCTACATACCTGGTGGAGAGTGGTGTGGATCTCGGCTGAGATCCTGTTGCTGAGTTCTACTTAAAGTTAAGTGTTTTCCCTTCCTTTGGTTATTCCTGTTTGAGTCTCCTGTTCCTCCTTACGCTTGGAGGAACAGGTTACTCTCTTGTGTCATTAGACTGCAGGGTGTTCTAGGGTTTATTCAGATTAGGTTCCTGTGTATGAGCTTTCCTACCACCCGGGTTAGTTCATACTGGTAGCCAGCTAGGGCCTAGTCTTAGGGTCCCCTGCAGGAGGTGACCAGTTCCCTGGTTTTGTCTGTTCCCATCCCTCATACGCTCAGTGTGGCTTTTCCCCCCACACCCGAGCGTGACATTATAAACCGCCACTAACAAAAATTTATGTAATTTTTGTGCTGACATGGATGCTATTGCTACACTGGCTGAACGGCTGCAGGGACTCAGCTTGGAGGTGGCTGACATCTGCAACCAGATTCAGAGACCACAGGCTGGTGGTTCTGGGGGTGCTGAGTGTCAGGCCTGTTTGGAGCCTAAGGTCCCCCTCCCGGATAGATTTTCTGGGGAATGTGATAATTTTGTTCTATTTAAGGAGGCGTGCAAATTGTATTTCAGACTGCGTCCACATTCTTCTGGTAATGAGGAACAGAAGGTTGGTGTGGTCATCTCGCTGCTTAAAGGGGATGCGCAGTCATGGGCCTTTTCTCTACCGGCCGGATCGCTGTCTCTCCGGTCGGTAGATGAATTTTTCAAGACCCTAGGGATTATCTATGATGACCCGGATCGTATCTCCCTGGCGGAGACCCAGATACGTAACCTTTGTCAGGGTGAGCGGCCGGTTGAGACTTATTGCTCTGAGTTTCGGAGGTGGGCGACCAATACTGAATGGAACGATCCGGCTTTACGTAGCCAATTCTGTCAAGGTTTGTCTGAAAGGCTGAAGGACGCTTTGGCCTTTCAGGAAACCCCTGTGTCTTTGGAAGCCGCTATGTCTCTTGCTGTACGCATGGATAGGCGCCTGAGAGAGCGATCTAGGGGCCCCCGCTCTCAGGACGTACTATCACATAGTGTACCAGCTTCCTATGACACTTTGGGTGAATATTCCCCTAGGTTGATGTCTGGGGATGAACCTATGCAATTAGGGGGAGCCACTCCTGTAGCCACCCGCAATCATCTTGGTAATAAAAAGGGTGTGTGTTTTTTCTGTGGTCAGAAAGGACACTTTATCAATGTATGTCCATGCTTCCTATCTCTAAAGGAGAGAAAAGAAAAGGGGGCGTTGAATTCTCATCTCACTCTTGGTGGAGTGGGTAGGGAGACTGAAAATGTGCATTTGTCTTCATCCTGCAGTACCCGTTTTCTCCTGACTGCCGAGGTGGCGCTAGAATCAAAGGTTGTGAAAATTGAGGTGTTTATTGACAGCGGGGCAGGGGTGAACTTGATTGATGCTCAGTTTGTCCGTATGCATGGATTGTCACCAAGTTCTTTGGATAAGAGGATTTCTGTGTTTGCCATTGATTCTGCACCTCTCTCTCAGAAGTGTTTGTCTCAGATGGTGCATGATATCAAATTAAGAGTGGGTGAATTTCATCAGGAGCTTATTTCATGTTTTGTGTTGGAAGGTCTTCCTGCTCCTGTGGTTCTGGGTTTACCGTGGTTAAGCAAACATAATCCGTCCATTGACTGGCATACTAGACAAATTGTGGATTGGGGCGATTATTGTGTTGACAATTGCCTTAATACATCTTTTTCTGCTTTAACCACTAAGACTCTTCTTCTTTTATATCGGATTTCTCTGATGTATTTTCTGAAGGTGGATGTCAGGATTTACCCCCTCACCGGGAATACGATTGTCCTATCAATCTTATCCCTGGAACAAGATTGCCTAAATCTAGGCTGTATAACCTTTCTGGACCTGAGAGAACGGCCATGAAGGAATATATTGCTGAGAGTTTGGCCAAAGGACATATTAGGCCTTCCAAATCTCCTGTGGCAGCAGGGTTCTTTTTTGTTAAAAAAAAGGACGGATCCCTTAGGCCATGTCTGGATTTCCGTGAACTCAATAGGATTACTGTCCATGATCCGTACCCCCTTCCTTTGATTCCTGACTTGTTTAACCAGATTGTGGATGCCAAGGTGTTCTCCCAAGTTGGACTTAAGGGGGGCATATAATCTGGTCAGGATCAAGGAAGGGGATGAATGGAAGACGGCCTTTAACACTCCTGAGGGCCACTTTGAGAACCTGGTCATGCCTTTTGGGTTGACCAATGCTCCTGCTGTCTTCCAGCATTTTGTTAATGACATTTTTCATCATCTTGTGGGGAGGTTTGTAGTCGTGTATTTGGATGACATACTAATCTATTCTCCAGATATTGTGACACATCAGGATCACGTGAGGCAGGTGTTGCAAATCTTAAGAGATAACAAGTTGTATGCAAAATTAGAGAAATGTGCTTTTGCTGTACATGAGGTGCAATTCTTAGGATACCTGCTTTCATCTTCAGGTTTCGTATGGACCCAGAGAAGGTCTGTGCTGTTTCTGAACTGGGACCGACCTGAAAATCTGAAGGCTCTTATGCGATTTTTGGGGTTCACCAACTATTACCGAAAATTTATTAAGAACTATTCGACTATAGTTAAACCCTTAACTGACATGACTAAGAAAGGGACGGATGTCTCTGTGTGGTCTGATGCAGCATTGCAAGCCTTCTCTGCTGTAAAGGAGTGCTTTTCCTCTGCCCCTATATTGGTGCAGCCAGATGTGTCACACCTTTCATTGTGGAGGTTGACGCATCCGATGTGGGGGTAGGAGCTGTGTTATCACAGGGCCCGTCACCTGGTAAATGGCGCCCATGTGCTTTTTTTTCGAAGAAACTCTCTGTGGCGGAGAGAAATTATGAATGTGGGTAACCGAGAGTTACTGGCCATTAAGTTGGCTTTTGAGGAATGGCGTCATTGGTTGGAAGGGGCGAATCATCCAATCACGGTATTCACTGATCACAAAAATCTGGCTTACCTGGAGTCGGCTAGACGACTTAATCCGAGGCAGGCCAGATGGTCTTTGTTCTTCACCAGATTCAATTCATTGACACATACCGTCCTGGGGTTAAGAATGTGAAGGCGGATGCCTTGTCACGTAGTTTTCCCGGGGGTGGTGATTTTGAAGATCCTAGCCCTATACTGTCTGAAGGAGTGGTGATATCCGCTCTTTACCCTGATCTTGAGGCTAAAGTGCTTGAGGCCCAGGGAGATGCGCCGGAGTCTTGCCCTCCCGGGAAGTTGTTTGTTTCCTTCTGATTTGCGTTATAAGGTTTTTGAGGAGCATCATTCTTCGGTGCTTGCGGGACACCCTGGGAGTAAATCCACTGTCGACCTCATCTCTCGTAGATTCTGGTGGCCAGGTCTGCGTAAGTGTGTTGAGGAATATGTGTCAGCCTGTAGTGTCTGCGCACGCTCTAAGGTGACACATACTCGTCCCTCTGGACCCCTACTTCCATTACCCATCCCGTCCAGACCATGGACTCACCTATCCCATGGACTTCATCACTGATCTGCCTGAGTCGTCTGGTAAGACAGTTATTCTGGTGGTTGTAGATCGTTTTAGTAAAATGGCGCACTTTATTGCATTACCCGGACTCCCCAATGCTAAAACTCTTGCACAAGTGTTTGTTGACAATATTGTGAAACTTCATGGCATTCCCACTGACGTTGTCTCTGATCGTGGGACTCAGTTTGTGTCCAGATTCTGGAGGGCGTTCTGTACTCGGCTCGGGATACAACTGTCTTTCTCCTCTGCCTTTCATCCCCAGACGAATGGACAGACTGAGCGTACCAATTCAGAATCTGGAGACTTATTTGAGATGCTTTGTCTCTGAGAACCAGGAGGAGTGGTCCTCGTTTTTGTCTCTGACTGAGTTGGCCATAAATAATCGCAGACAGGACTCCACTGGTAAGTCACCATTTTTTTGGTGCATATGGCTTTCACCCGCAGTTTGGCACATTTTGTGGTTCTGATACTTCTGGTATTCCTGAGGAAGAACGTTTTTCGTCAACATTGTCTTCCATATGGCGAAAAATTCAAAGTAACTTGATAAATATGGGTAACAAGTACAAACGTGTGGCTGACAGGAGACGCATGAATGGTCCGGACCTAAATGTGGGTTGATCTGTGTGGCTGTCTACTAGGAACATTAAGTTGAAAGTTCCTTCATGGAAGTTGGGTCCAAGATTTATTGGCCCATATAAAATCACGGCCATTATTAATCCTGTAGCATTTCGTCTTGAACTTCCTCAGGCCCTGAAAATCCATAATGTGGTTTCACAGATGTTTGTTGAAGAGGTATGTTGAACCTCTGGAGCCATCTCCCTTGCCACCCGCGCCTGTCTTGGTGGATGGTAATTTGGAATTTCAGATTGTCAAGATCATTGATTCTCGAGTTCTTCGTGGGACCCTTCAATATCTGGTTCATTGGAAGGGTTATGGTCCTGAGGAGAGGTCATGGGTACCGGCATCTGACGTGAATGCCAGTCGTTTGGTAAAAGCCTTTCACAGATGTCACCCTGATAAAGTTGGTCCTGGGTGCCCGGAGGTCACCCGTAAAAGGGGGGTAATGTCACGAGTGGTCTTGCGTCTGGAATCAGACGTTCTGCGCGGCTTTCTAAGTGACAGGTTTGACAGGCTATTCCCTGTGGTTTGGGTGCTGTTCACCACACCCCTTTCCCTCAGCTGTTGCCGCTGGGCAATTAGCTGTCTCCTACTTACCTCTTCCTCTCCCAGTATCCCTTTGCGGTTTATATCTGCCTACATACCTGGTGGAGAGTGGTGTGGATCTCGGCTGAGATCCTGTTGCTGAGTTCTACTTAAAGTTAAGTGTTTTCCCTTCTTTGGTTATTCCTGTTTGAGTCTCCTGTTCCTCCTTACGCTTGGAGGAACAGGTTACTCTCTTGTGTCATTAGACTGCAGGGTGTTCTAGGGTTTATTCAGATTAGGTTCCTGTGTATGAGCTTTCCTACCACCCGGGTTAGTTCATACTGGTAGCCAGCTAGGGCCTAGTCTTAGGCAGGGGGCGGTCTTGGCATTTCTGGGGCCCTAAGCGAAGTTATGTCTGGGGGGCCCCCCCCCCCCAATGACACCTCACACCCCTGATGACACGGCCTCTGATGACCACGCCCCCCCAATGACACACCCCCTATACCTCACTGGAGGGGGGTCAAGGTTGCCCACAGCCTATGGCGTGTCCCAGACTCCCAGCTCTCTATTGGCTGGGCTGCAGGGGCGTAGCTAAAGGCTCACGGGCCCTGGTGGCAAGAGTTCAGCTTGGCCCCCCGCCTAATAC
>ONZH01024320.1:0-20368 GCA_900303285.1 Rhinella marina
CTGATCCTGAGTTACATCTGTATTATACTCCAGAGCTGCACTCACTATTCTGCTGGTGAGTCACTTGTACATACTTACTTATCCTGTATGATCCTATTACATCTGTACTCCTGCACTCACTATCGTTACTGTGTATCCCTTACTGATCCTGAGTTATATCTCCAGATTTACTCATCTGCTGGCAGTCACTGTGTACATGCATTATACTTATCCGTACTGATCCTGAGTTCATCCTAATTATACTCCAGAGCTGCACTCACTATTCTGCGGTGCAGTCACTGTTCAACATTACTTTCTGTACTGATCCTGAAGTTACATCTTGTATTATACTCCAAGCTGCACTCACTATTCTGTTGTGCAGTCACTGTGTACATACATTACTTATCCTGTACTGATCTGAGAGTTTATCCTATTATACTCCAGAGCTGCACTCACTTTCTGCTGATGCAGTCCTGTACAACATTACTTATCCTGTACTGATCCTGAGTTACATCCTGTATTTACCCAGAGCTGCACTGCACTATTCTGCTGGTGCAGTCAAACTGTGTACATACATTACATTACTTATCTGTACTGATACCTGAGTTACATCCTGTTTATTACTCCAGAGCTGCAACTCACTATTTCTGCTGGTGCAGTCACTGTGTACATACATTACTTATCCTGTACTGACGCCTGAGTACATCTTGTATTAATACTCCAGAGCTGCACTCACTATTCTGTTGGTGGCAGTCCTGTTGTACATACAGTTACTTATTCCTGTACTGATCCTGAGTTAACTCCTCTATTATAACTCCAGAGCTGACACGTCACTATTCTTCCTGGTGCAGTCACTGTGTAACATACAGTACTTATCCTGTAACTGATCCTGGAGTTACATTCTGTAATTCATACTGCCAAGAGCTGTACTCACTTCTTCTGCTGGTGGAGTCACTTTGTACAGGCATTACTTATGCTGTACTAATCATGAGTTCTGTAGTATCCAGCAGATCTCCATTCGCTATTCTGCTCATGTACTCTGCATTGACTCTGCATATATACATTATATTACTTATTCTGTACTGATCCTGAGTTATGATGCCTTGAAAAAAGTATTCATACCACTTTTTTGCACATTTTTTCATGTTACACCCACAAACTTTAACATATTTCATTTGAATTTTATGTGATAGACCAACACAAAGTAGCGAGTATATGTGAAGTAAAAAGGAAATGATTTGTGATGATCGAGCACCGCGATGCTCAGGTGCTCTGGCCGAACACTAGGTGGTGCTCGAGTGCTCGGCCGAGCACCCGAGTATAATGAAAGTGAATAGGAGAAGAGCGGGCACCCCTTGCTCTGCAGAGGGGAGGGTGTGTGGTACATAGGGAAATGTGAGAAAATGGTGGAAACACCACAGAAATGGTTAGGGAACAGCATGGGGAGGATGTCTGGATGCATCTTGGACACCGAAGTCGCTGCATTAATGATGATGTCTGACTATTACGCCAATTTTACGGAATGACAATAATACCCCCCAAAACCAAACATAACATCAATTTTAGAGGAAATATTGTTAGTAAAAATATATTTACTTGTACGTAAAGCGCAAATGCTGCCAAAAATTACAAGGAAGAGGCACTCCGATAAAACTGGTATATAACATAAAGGAGGGCCTCATTCACATTGTGGTGCAATTGTTCATGACGTGGGACTCCTACACTCATAAAGCCTATGCACAAAGGGAAAGGGCTGCCAAAAATTGCAAAGAACAGGCACTCCAATACCCCTTTATTACACATAACAGAGGGCATCAGACACACCCTTGAAAAATTAGGATTGATGGTCTGCTGCTGACACTCAAAAACAAAAGGGGTGACGTGCTCTGCTGAGCCGACCATCTAAAACATTATGGTTGAGGGCCTGCTGGTGAGCTGACCGTCTAAAACCTTATGGTTCCGGGCCTGCTGGTGAACGTCGAGGGCAGCCTAAGCAGTTTCATATGATGGAGGATGAGGAGGAAGAGGACGAGAAGATGAAGGGGTACATGATAATACAGTGTATTCAATACACCCTAAAAACCAGATTTAAGGTTCCTTTATGTTCAGCCGCTTTCCTCTGGTGGAGTACAGAAGTCAGGGGCAATCCAGGCCTTGTCACACTAGGCCGCTCATCAAGGTAAGGGTGCTGGCGGGGTGTCATGAAACTGTCCCAGGCCTTGGAGAGTGTCGCCTTTCCTTTGCTGGAACTGCTGTGCGTTCCCCTCGTCTCCCCTCCTCTGGTGGCCAAGGAACTACGTACTCTGCCGCTAGTGTTGTCAGCTGGAAATTTTTGGAGCAATTTTTTGACAAGGGCCTTCTGGTATTGCAACATTTTACTTGTCCTCTCCACCACAGGAATGAGAGATGAGAAGTTCTCTTTGTAGCGGGGGTCGAGAAGGGTGAACAACCAGTAATCGGTGCTGGCTAATATG
This sequence comes from Rhinella marina, assembly GCA_900303285.1. Taxonomy (NCBI): domain Eukaryota; kingdom Metazoa; phylum Chordata; class Amphibia; order Anura; family Bufonidae; genus Rhinella; species Rhinella marina. The sequence continues at coordinate 2,454 of ONZH01024320.1, forward strand.
CGTATAACGCGAGGGTCACGGGAAAGGCAGCATAGCATGAAGTCAGCCATGTGTGCCAGAGTCACAACAGACAAGGCTTCGCTCTCCTCACCAGGAGATGACTCTCAATATCCTCCTCCTCCTCTTCGGCCCATCCACGCCGAAGAGCTGGTGTAAACGTGCTATGGCTACCCTGTCTGGCTATCACCCTGTGTAGGGTCTTCCCCCATTTCCACCTCTTCCACAAACAGAGCATTGGCCTTTATTGTGAGCAGCGAGCTTTTTAGTAGACACAGAAATGCGATAGTTACGCTGATAATTGCATTATCACCGCTCACCATCTGTGTAGATTCATCAAAGTTGCATAACACCTCACAAAGGTCAGATATCAATGCCCACTCGTCGCTTGTGAAGAGCGTAAGCTGAGTAGAAAGGCGCCGACCGTGTTGCAGCTGGTATTGTACTACTGCCTTCTGCTGCTCACAAAGCCTGCACAACATGTGTAAAGTGGAGTTCCAGCGCGTGCTCAGGTCGCACAGCAGTCAGTGAGATGGCAACCGCAAATGCTGCTTCACCGTTGCCAGCCCGGCTGAAGCTGTAGATGACTTGCGGAAATGGGCACACAGGCGACGCACCTTCACCAGTAGCTGAGGCAAATTGGGGTAGGTTTTGAGAGACCGCTGAACCACTAAGTTGAAGACATGGGCCAGGTATGGTATGTGTGGGAGGTTGGCCAGCTCCAAAGCCACCACCAAGTTGTGGCCGCTAGCAGATACAACCATGCCTGTCTGTAGGTTGACTGGCGAGAGCCACAGCTCAGCCTGGTCCCTTATACCCTGCCACAGCTCTGCGGCGGTGTGCTGCTTGTCACCCAGGCAAATAAGCTTCAGCACGGCCTGTTGCCGCTTCCCCACTGCTGTGCTACACTGCTTCCAGCTACGGAGTGAAGTCTGACTGGTGCTGCAAGATGGGAATTCTGCATGGCAAGTGGAGGAGGAGGTGGAGGAAGAGAAGGAGGGGTTGCAGCCGCTACTGTAGGTGGTGGCGGAAATCCGGATGGAAGTAGGGCCCGCAATCCTTGGTGTGGGTAGCACCTGGGCCATCCCAGGGTACGACTCGCTCCCAGCCTCCACAACATTTACCCAATGTGCCGTCAAGGAAATGTAGTGTCCCTGGCCAGAAACGTTTGTCCATGTGTAAGTTGTAAAGTGGACCTTGCCAGTAACTGCGTTGGTCAGGACACAGGTTATGTTTCTGGAAACATACTGGTGTAAGGCGGGGACGGCACACTGGGAAAAATAGTGGCGGCTGGGGATTGCGTAACGAGTGACAGCCGCGGCCATCAGGCTGCGAAAAGCCTCTGTGTCTACCAGCCTAAACGGCAACATTTCCAAGGCCAGCAATTTGGAAAGTTGCGCGTTTACAGCTATGGCCTGTGGGTGGGTGGCAGGGTATTTGCGCTTGTGCTGGGACAGTGAAGTGGACATGCTGGCTGATGGTTCTTGCAAAGGTCCTGGTGCAGGGCGGGAGGCATCTGGGCCTGCGTTTTGGACAGCAGGTAACAGAGGACAAGAGGAGGAAGTGGTGTGACCTGCAGACACAGATCGTGGACCCAGGCGTACGGCCCACCTTTTAGGGTGCTTTGCTGACATGTGGTGGATCATGCTGGTGGTGGATCATGCTGGTGGTGGTCAGGTTGCTGGTGTTTACGCTCCTGCTCATCTTGGTATGGCACAGGTTACAAATTACAATCCGTTTATCGTCAGCACTTTCCTCAAAAAAAACGGCCAAACTTCAGAACACCTAACCCTTGGCAAGGGAGCTTGCCGCAAGGGGCTGCTCCAGGAAACAGTTGTGGGCCTGGTTGGCATGGCCTGCCTTCTCCCTTTTGCCACCCCACTGCCTCTTCCAGCCTGTTGCGGTGCTGAGGATCCCTCCCCCTCTGTACTGCTGTCCTTGCTCGGCTTGCCACCTTCCCAGGTTGGGTCAGCAATTTCATCGTCCACCAACTGTGTCTCTTCATCATCATGCACCTCGTGAGAAGCTACTTGCCGTTCCCCACCGCCATCTTCTTCAGACTGTGGATGCTCAATAGTTTGGGAATCAGGGCACAATATCTCCTCATGTCCCACTTCAAGTGGCCTTGGCGAGAAACCCAAGCCAAGGAACGGTGATGAAAAAAGTTCCTCGGAATATCCGAATGTGGAATTAGTTCTTTGCCCAGACTCTGCATGGTGGGAGGAAGGAGGATCAGGGTGAGGATTTTGTTGCCCAGACTCTTGGCTACTGAGACTGGAATTTGTGGAAGAGAGGGTGGTGCTGAACTGACTGAAGCATTATCAGCTGAAATCCAACCGACTACCTGCTCGCACTGGTGCGGCGACAAGAGTTGTGTCTTGCGCTGCCCTAAAAACTGTGACATGAAGCTAGGAGCTTTAGATGACTTTGTTTCTTGGGCTCTGCCAGCAGGCACAGTTTCACCGCGCCCAGAGCCATGGCCTCTGCGTTCACCATCAGCAGCACGCCCACTTCCCCGTCCCTTTCTGCTCGCCTTGCGCATATTATATAGTATATATGTAACTTTAAAGTACAACCTAATTAAAGGTAAAAATTCCCAATGCAAAGTTAGAAGTCAAACGTTATAAAGCAGGCGCAGCTGAGGTACTGCGGTCTTACTTAACGGCAGAAAAAATAGCAACGGATGGCAGGTATATAGACTACAGAACGGTTCTAATGCACACGCTGTGCACGTGGTATTAGCATCAGGCACACTTGCGTTCTTTTTTGCCCCAAAATAAAAAAAAAATGCAGCTATTTTTATAACAATGGACTTTTGTGACTTTTGAACAGAACTACTAGCCCTGCCTAGCCAAATACTATCCCTACACTATATGTCCCTCCATGCGGAAATGTTATACAGCAGATGCAAAAGAGGTACTGCGGACGTAATTAACAGCAGAAAAAAAGCAAAGGCTGTCAGGTATATAGTATACAGAGAGTAATACACCATGCACCAGCTATGCAGGTGGTGTTAATGTCAGGCCACTTTGCGTGATTTTTTAACCACTTAAAAAAAAAAAAAAAAAATTATATATATATATATATATTGCAGCAAGATATAATAGCCCTTAAAAGGGCTTTTTGGTATTTTCAAAAGAAATACTATCCCTGTCTAGCGATCTTCTCTCTCTACACTATCTGTCCCTCCTTGCAGCAGCTCTCACTGACGCTTTATAGCACCCGATGACACGTTCCCGGCCAGCCAATCAGTGTAATGCCAGTAATAAACATGGCTACTGGCATTATAGTGAATGCCAGTACTGGAGCACGGCTGGGACTGGAGCACGACGCTCGAACACACGCGGTGTTTGGCTGAACACCGCGCGAACCCGAGCGCCGCCATGTTCGGCCGAATACCATATTCGGCCGAACATGTTCGCTCAACACTAAAAATGATAAATTTTTTTTTTTAATGTTTGACGTGCATTTGTATTCAGCCCCCTGTACTCTGATACCGCTAAATAAATACCAGTGTGACCAATTGTCCTCAGAAGACTAGGGTTAGGTTATAAAAAAAATATCCCAAGCTCTGAACATCTGATGGAGCACTGCAACTGCATACTTACCAAGATATGGCTGTCCACTGACAGCAAGGAGAGCACTAATTAGGGAAGCACTCTGAGGGAACTGCAGAGATCCGCAGCTCAGGTGGGAGAATCTGTCCACAGGACAACTATTAGTTGTGTTCTTCACAAGTCTGGCCTTTATGGAAGAGTGGCAAGACGAAAGTTATTTTTTAAAGCAAACCATAAGAAGTTACATTTGGAGTTTGCCACAAGCCATACAGGGGACAAAGCAAACATGTGGAAGAAGGTGTTCTGGTCAGATGAGACCATGAGGCCTAAATGCAAAAAGCTATGTGTGGCAGAAAACTAACCCTGCACATTAACCTGAACACACTATCCCCACCATGAAACATGGTGGTGGCAGCATCATGATGTGGAGATGCTTTTCTTCAGCAGGGACAGGGAAGCTGGTCAGAGTTGATGGGAAGATGGATGGAGCTAAATACAGGGCAATGCTGGAGGAAAACCTGTCAGAGGCTGCAAAAGACTTGTGACTGGGAGGTTCACTTTCCAGCAGGATAATGACCCTAAATATACAGCCAGATCTAAAATGGAATAGTTTTGATCAGGCATGCTCAACCTGCGGCCCTCTAGCTGTTGTAAAACTACAACTCCCACCATGCCCTGCTGTAGGCCAATAGCTGTAGGCTGCCCAGACATGATGGGAGTTGTAGTTTTACAACAGCTGGAGGGCCACAGATTGAGCGTCCCTGGTTTAGATCAAAGCATATTCATGTCTTAGAATGGCCCATTCACAGTCCAGACCTAAATCCCATTGAGAATCTGTGGCTAGACTCATAAATTGCTGTTCACAGACGTTCTCCATCCAATCTGACTGAGTGCGAGCAAAAGAACAATGAGCAAAAATGTCAGCCTCCAGATGTGTAAAGCTGGTAGAGACATACCCCAAAAGATCTGCAGCTGTAATTGCAACAAAAGGTGGTTCTACGAAGAACAGTATTGGCTCAGGGGGGCTGAATACTGAATAAAATCCCAAAAAATAGATTCTTTTTTTAAGGCACTGTAAATCCTGTATTTTACTCCAGAGCTGTACTCACTATTCTGCTGGTGGAATCACGGTGCAAACAGACCGAGTTACTTGATGAATAATACTGTTGTTGTTATTAAGACACTAGATGAATTGCAGTGACAGACAATGTGGCTGGCAGTATATAGACCAGACAGAATTTGGTAAATTCTCCCTTTAATATTTGTGTGAGATCACCTTTGAAATATATATTTTTTTAATTTATTTTTGTCCAGCCCATGAAGGAGATTATATAGCAGGAGTAGAATCTTTAAAAGTTTTCACCAAGGATAAAAGTCCATTCTGAGTTTTCACTTTGCAAAGTTCCTAACAGAAATTGGAATCCTATTGGCCATTATGGAGAACATTTCATCTTTTTGTCACGGGGAGCCAGCGGCACGCTTCCTCTGTGCAGCGCCGCCAGACTCCCACTGTTGTTCAGGAACGAGAACGAGAAGTGCGTCCTCGTCCCCATGACAACAGGGGCGGGGAGGACCCGACTCGTGTTCAGTCTTAGCGTGGCCGGCGCCCTCCCCATCCCCTTGACGCCCGGTAGGAGGAGCTTCTGAGCGCTGGCAGGAGGGTCAGTGCTCAGCTATGAATATGTGTGCTATACCTCTGAGTACTGGCAGGGAAGCCAGCACTTCCTGTTTCAGTTTTGGAATTAGGTCACGTGACGCCACCTCGTCACATGACCTACTTGGATCCCTATTTAAACAGGCAGCCTGACAGCCACAGGTTGCCTGTGATTAGTCTTTCATCCAGAGCTTCTTACCACTGTGATTACTACCTGTGAATTCGGCTTGTGTACTCGACTACCCTCTCGTCTCTCCCCTGGTACTTCGTTATGTCTCGGCTTGTTATCGGATTTGGCTTTTGGATTTCCCCTGTAGTTTGACGTGTCCTCCAGGTTTCACTTTGGCTTTACGACTCTGCATTTCTGTATTGTGGTTCTGTTTTTGTTTATTGTTTTCTCTTCTTTGTTCCCCCTCCCTGTACACCCCTGCGCGTATCTAGGCTAGGGATTGTCGCCCAGTTGTACGTCATTGCCTAGGATGGGTCATGCAAGTAGGCAGAGTCAGAGGTGGGGTTCAAGTCAGGGCTGCACTACCCCCCTGACGTGACACTTTTGTTTTATATTCTACTTTGTAAATCCACCTCGATGTAGAAAATTGCTAATAATTCACAATCTTTTTGCATTCTTTCTAGATTGACACTGTGAGAGTGATGGTGGTTATCGGGGATGGAGAAGAACTTGAGCTATCAGATGACAATACGTTCCGAAAATCCATCTTTTTCCTGGAAGTTATATACCACCCGGAATTTCCTGAAATATTGTTATTCCATGACTTTAAACTGAACGATGTAAGGACCTAAATCATAAATCTGTATAGAAACAAACCTATTCTTGCCATCACTCAGTGTAAAGCTCATAATCTAAAATCTCCGATTATCTGACATCATGACTAGGGATGAGCGAACTTTTGAAAAGTTCGGTTCGGTTCGGTACGGCGAACTTTCGTACGAACCGAACCTAATACGAACCTTGCTATAATGGCTGAATAATTGCAGCTACAATAGTGGGAGTCTGATAGGGTATAGTTTCGTTTAGTTGCAGTTGCTATTACAATGAAACAAGTGGAAAAAATCAAAGTGCAAAAATAGTTGTCGACAGCCAGTTCGACAACATTTGACAGCATTGAAGATGTCCAGCTGGAGCAGTCCATGTCATGCCAGAGCACCAAAAACACACGGTAGATCGTGGCACCAGCCCAAGAATAGGCTGCGTTGAAGTCAATGCGGTCTCAGTGACATCACGGGTCAGAAGACAGACAGGCGTACCATTTAATTGTGGACCCCAGAACAGGTACACATTAGCCAAGGTGTAAGTGATTACACGGGACATAGGACACAAAGTGCAAGTTGGCAACACTGGCAGCATTGCCTTGGACCCAGTAGGGTGGAAAACAGACATTTGACAGTGGAACCAGCAGCAGTAATAGTACTGTATTGGACCCAGTATGGTTGAGAACAGACAATTGACGGAGGAGGAGGCGGCAGCACTTGATTGCACCCAGGCCAGTATGGTTGAGAACAGACAATTGACAAAGGAGGAGGCGGCAGCACTTGATAGCACCCAGGCCAGTATAGTTGAGATTAGACAATTGACGGAGGAGGAGGCAGCAGCACTTGATTGCACCCAGGCAAGTATGGTTGAGAATAGACAATTAACGGAGGAGGAGGCAGCAGCACTTGATTGCACCCAGGCCAGTATGGTTGAGAACAGACAATTGACGTAGGAGGAGGCGGCAGCACTTGATTGCACCCAGGACAGTATGGTTGAGAACAGACAATTGACGGAGGAGGAAGCAGGAGCACTTGATAGCACCCAGGCCAGTATGGTTGAGAACAGACAATTGACGGAGGAGTAGGCAGCAGCACTTGATTGCACCCAGGCCAGTATGGTTGAGAAGAGACAATTGACGGAGGAGGAGGAGGCAGCAGCACTTGATTGCACCCAGGCCAGTATGGTTGAGAACAGACAATTGACGGAGGAGGAGGCGGCAGCACTTGATAGCACCCAGGACTGTAATGGTTGAGAACAGACAATTGACAGAGGAGGAGGCGGCAGCACTTGATAGCACCCAGGCCAGTATGATTGAGAACAGACAATTGACGGAGGAGGAGGAGGCAGCACTTGATAGCACCCTGGCCAGTATGGTTGAGAACAGACAATTGACGGAGGAGGAGGCGGCAGCACTTGATAGCACCCTGGCCAGTATGGTTGAGAACAGACAATTGACGGAGGAGGAGGAGGCAGCACTTGATAGCACCCTGGCCAGTATGGTTGAGAACAGACAATTGACGGAGGAGGACGAGGCAGCACTTGATAGCACCCTGGCCAGTATGGTTGAGAAGAGACAAGTTGAGGAGGCAGCTTCAGCAGCTCTTGATTGCACCCAGTATGTTTCCAAATAGACAATTGATGGTGGGGGCATTAGTAGGAGCAGTATTCTTTTGGACCGAGAAGGGCCTAGTACAGAGAGCTGAAGTTGAAAGCTAAGAATATGCACGCTTGTAAAAATCAGTTTTTATACATGACAAAATGTTGATGTAGAGTTCAGCACAGGACAGTCAACATTAAAAAAAACCCCTGTAACATTACAGCTAGTTTAGTAGGATACGGATACGGTTAAATAGACAGACAACCTCACCCACAGAATCCATGAGGTAAAGAAAGGACATTTAAAAAGGCACAGATCCATTAAGGCTTTACGCCAGTTCCATTATCCAAAAATATGTGTCCAATTTTCATGAAGTGGACACCTCACTGGCACTCGCTTTACAAATTGACGCAACAACTCTGGTGTCAAACCTGTTGAATCTGGGCCTATGGCTGTTGGCGAGACATATATATATATCTTTGTTACACCAGTTTGATGTCCTAACCGAGTGCAGCGCCCAACCCAATGGATGTATGCGTTTGTGTTTTTTTAGTGCTGTCACCAGCTGGCTTAAAGGGAACCTGTCATCTCGGAACCCCCCCTGAACTAGAGTAAGCGTTGTATAGTGTAAGTGATGCTGAATCCGAATATGTAAGCTTTATCTTCATACTCACTTCCATTCTGACGCTGTGCTCCCACAAACCTGCAGTAAAATGTACTCACTGGACTCTTCTTTGAGTCCTCTCCATTATGTGAGTGAGCACCAGAGTCCCCTGAGTACATTTTACTGCAGGTTTGTGGGAGCACAGAGTCAGAATGTAAGTGAGTATGAAGATAAAACTTACATATTCACATTAAGCATCACTTACACTATACAACGCTTACTCTAGTTCAGGGGGTGTTTCGGAGATGACAGGTTCCCTTTTAAAGGATAAGTCCGGGCAATTTATAAGTTTCTGGTTCAAGTAAGGGCACAGAAAGTTATTAATTGCCTGGACTTATCTTTTAAAGTGGGTAGGGGAAAAACCCCTGATGGGGTATGGGAGTGACCTTCCCGCCCTCTCTTTGGTCACTCCCAAAAAACACATGGGGCTGCGGGTCTGCTGAGTAAAATCCACAGGGCATTTTTATACCGTTCACCAAACGGCGTTCAGTACTATGGTGCCGTCCGGACATACGCAGTTCTGCGCTGAACAGGGTATTTGCGTCCAGCCCCATAGTACTGAAGGTGGCATAAAATCAGCCAACGATGCGCTGTGGATTTTAGGCAGCAGAGAACCCCAAAAAAGCATCCCATTGTAAAGGCACCCGTAAATAAGGCAAGTAAACCTGCCTTTCAGCAACTGTTTGTTGCTGTAACTAAGTGTGGAGGTTTTTTATATCACAGTTGAAGGACAGCAGCCTCCGTGATATATACCCCATAGACAGACTTATTCCACGTGTGACTGCATGAGAGGCGTGAAATCATTCGCACAGAGAAGAACCCCATCGGGATTTGCGGTGCGAGATTTTACTACTCTCATGATATCAACAAAATACCTCAAGAACAGTCGGCGCGCTCAGGCACTTCAGGGGCTGTGGGGTGACGTCACACATCTTGTTTTTCACAGAAAACCAGGATACAAGGGATTATAGGAGTAATAATCCCTTGTATCCTGGTCTATTCTGTGAAAAAAGTGCAGTTTTGCGTCGCGCTTTTTTTTTTAACCAGATTCGCCACGACCTTTTTCAAAGTTCGGTTTGGTGACGAACCGAGCTTTTGGCAAAGTTCGTAACGAATCTGGTTCGTTACGGTTCGGTTCGCTCATCCCTAATCATGACCTGTCTATAGCAACACACTTACAAGCCATAATGGTGATCCCAACCCAGGGGTTCTCTAAAACATACATTATATTATAATATCTTTAAATATTGTCAGGCAAGGTGCAGCGACTAAAAAACAAAAGATTCACCAATTCCCGACGTGTCCAGTGCCGAGTTCCCTTCTTCTCTGCTTCCAATCACTCCTGGACCTGAAGTTTGACATGCCAGTCATATACACATTACTGGTACTAGCCATTCATAGGCCTCAGATGTGTGAATGGTTACATGCCATGACTGTACATGTCGCTGTCAATGCCACTGATTGGCCAGAATCGGCAATATTCATGTAGTCGGCACATCAAACTTTTGGTCCAGTGAGAACCAGAAGCAAAGGAGAGGGGAACTCAGCACTGGAACTGGTGCGAACTGAAGTGTCTGGGACAGGTGAGTGGTTTTTTTTTGTTTTTTTTGTAGAACCCCTTTAACAATTGAAACTAGTAGACTAGGCATAACAAGGCAATTATCGTCTTGCATCAACATAAACATCTGACTTAAAGAAGAACTCACACAAAAATTTTTATTCTCTGACCTGTTAGAAAGGTGCATGATGTAATCTGTAGTGAATGCAATCTTCTTATCAGAGACTGTTTTTATGAGTTATCCCCTCTCTTCTAATTGTAGCTGGGTCATGTGACCAACTCCCTGACCTCCAACTGACCCAGGACAGGAAGCCAGTTACTGCTCTATTCATTCCTATGAGATTGAAAGTGAGGCGCCCATAGGAATACATAGAGAATTAGACTTCCTGTCCACACATAAGATGCTGTGTGAGTTGGTGGGTCTGATTCCTAGTCACATGACACAGCTGAGAAACATCAGGGAGATATAACTCACAAATACAGACACTGGAAAGAAAATGACATTCACTATAGATTACATCATGTACATTTCTAGCAGGACATGGAATAAAATTTTTTGCGGGAGTTCTTCTTTAAGATGACCATATTTATTATACGTATTTACTGTACATTGGCCATACCCGGCGATTTCAGCAGGATCAGCCGACCATCTGATGTGTACGAAATGTTCAGCTGATGGTCTTTTTGTCTTTGGCCAAACCAAGCATGTACGTGTACAGGGATTTTCTGTTCAACTAACAGCTATTACAAATGTATGGCCAGCTTTAGACAAAAGCTAGTATAAGATACTACTCGAACCATTTATCAAGACAGATAGAGACATACTTTTGGATTCAACTGAGAACAGCATTTGGAAAGTATTCAGACTCTTTCACTTTTTTCCCCCACATTTTGTTAAGTTTTGCTTTATACTAATTTTTTTTTTTTTAAATCAAATTTCCCCCCATCATTTTGGACTCAATATCCTATAATGAGAACACAAAAACAGAATCTTTGCCCTCACACATACTCATAATGACTAGCTGGTTGTTGGCAGAAGATTGTGATTAGATGAAGTATTACACTGCCAGATCAACACTAATGACCGTTACTACGGACCCTTGTTACTGATGATCTGGCAGTCAATCATCCAGCGTAAGCCTTAAAGAAGAACTCCCGCAAAATTTTTTATTCTCTAACCTGTTAGAAAGGTGCATGATATAATCTGTAGTGATTGTCATTTTCTTATCAGTGACTGTTTCTGTGAGTAAAAACCTCTCTTCTTATTGTAGCTGGGTCATGTGACCAACTCCCTGACCTCCAACTGACCCAGGACAGAAAGCCAGTAACTGCTCTATTCATTCCTATGAGATTGAAAGTGAGGCGCCCATAGGAATACATAGAGAATTAGACTTCCTGTCCACACATAAGATGCTGTGTGAGTTGGAGGGTCTAATTGCTGGTCACATGACACAGATAAAAACTTCCGGATGATAGCCAGATGAAGTCAAAAATTCACTGGTAAGAAAATGACATTCACTACAGATTACATCATGTACATTTCTATCAAGACATGGAATAACATTTTTGTCGGGAGTTCTTCTTTAAGTTGAAACATTTCTGGCAGTGATAGCAGCCCCCAGTGTTCTTTGGTATTATGCCACAAGGCTTGCAAGACTTTTGTGATTTTTTTTCCATTCATGACTGCAGATGTTTTTAAGCTCTGTCTGGGCCTCTCAAGGACATTCACAGAGTTGTCCCTAAGCTGCTCCTGTGTTGTCTTGCCCGTGTGCTTAGGCTCATTTTATTGTTTGAAGGTGAACCTTCAGCCCAGTCTGAGGTCCAGAGCGCTCTGCATCAGGTTTTCTTCAAAAATATCTCTGTATTTTGCTCCATTCAGGGGTATAATAGGGTACATGACCATATACTAGGTCAAAATTCTACATAGGTTCAGGGCGGGTTGCTCTGTGGTTAGGTTCTTTAGGGCATAATAGCCTCTTGACCACTATCATCTTAAGGTGTTATAGGGTTTATTGTCCTCCTCCCTAGCCACCTAAGAGACCTGACCCTGCATCTCTTTGAAATCCGGGAACCTATGGGCTGATTATTACGGATTCTCTGCAGTACAACAGAAAAACACATTACCATTGGCTTCCTCCACAGCTAGAAGTGCTGGTACATCTAACAATGCTGTGGTGGGTAAGACCCTATTCAGTGGGTCGAAGGTTCACCTAGAATTTTATCTCTTAAGGGTTCTCTTCATTGCTTTTTCCATTTCATTGTGGGGAAATTGCACACACTGCTTTGGCTCCATTTAGTATTTCCTCAACCCTGACCAGTCTTCCTGCTGCCACCACCATGCTTCACTGCAGGGATGGTATCGGGCAGGTGATGAGCAGAGCCTGGTTTCCACCAGACATGACACTTACAGTTGAGGCCAAAAGGTTCAATCTTGGTTTCATCAGACCTTTGAGAGTCCTTTGAGTTATTTTTTGTAGGCTCCAGTCAGCTTTCATGTGTCTTTTACTGAGGAGAGGCCTTTTTTCAAGCCATAAAGCCCATACCATAGTTTACCCCAATCAAGTTTTTCCTTCAAGATAACATTTTTAAGATTCTGAGTTGACTTTCTCATTATTGGGAATTGAGTGCAGAATGGTGGTGAAAACTTTATTTTATTTTTTTATTTTATTTTAATGCAAGGTCACAACGTAGCAAAGTGTGAAAAGGTGCAGTGGTCTGAACCCATTCTGAATGCATTGTATATGATACGTAAGGCCCTAATTCTAGTCTACTTAAAAGGGAGTTCAGGCAGATTTTAAAAAAAAGTCTGAAATGATTAAAAATAACAAAGCCTTCACTGATGCTCTGCCCATGTTGAAACGATATTGCTCTTCACTTTTGACTTGACAACCTACAAAAGTCAGGAAAGGCTTGGTCAGCCATTCAGTGGTCTTTTGTGACATTTCTTTGGTGTCCAGCCAAGACAGGAAGTGGAGAGCGGCGGAGACCAGAGCAGCATCTTAAATACATTGGCAGGGCAACAGTGGAGGTGAGTAAAGCATCTTTAAGACACTTTAATACTTTTTTAAACAAAATTACATATTTGGAACCCATCTTTAAGGAAATCATGATTTAAGTTGGTCCTTTCTTTTCTATATTTTCTAATAGACAACGTGAGAACTTGATTTTTTATCAGATGGCCAAGTCTTCCTGATGCCCATTGCGGACGTTATGATGCTTGACATGAAGGTTACGATACTTCACATGAAATTCTACTTGGCTTCATACTGTAGATAATGTTTTTCTTCTTATTTCTAGTTTCCTGTTCCAGATCAAGATACGACTTATGCCTGTACGTTCCTTCCAATGCCGAGAGTGTCCAAAAAACATCATATTATAAGGGTAAGCGCTTGTGATGTCATGTGCTACTATAAGTAGAAAGACAAAGCAGAAAAGATATTTTAGCAACCAGGCATGAAGTTGTCGAGAGGGTCTGACACATTGACGTAGCCCAAGTAGGTGAATTAAAAAATGTAACCTGCAGATGTTTCATGCAGTGTCTTGATCTTCCTCATCCTATCCTGACCCCAGCCATTAACCCCTACACTGCCTGCTCTATTACAGCCCTTGTAATGTTGGGTCTGCACTATGCCGCACCCAATTGCCACAACTTCATGTTTCAAAAACAGACCAATTCTTGGACTGGTAAATGACTGAAGGACGAACTGTTCCAGTTCAAAAAGCTTTTGCAGGCATATTAAAGTCTGACCAATGCTAGTTATCATACTGGTTTTCTGAATGGGAAGTCCTGCTGTCGCATGGAAGAAGACCAGAACAATAATAGGTTGGTGCACCTTTACAGACGGCAAGATTTACAGGTCTTGTAGATGTGAAAAAGCCCAAATCATCCCTCTTCCACCACTGTGCTTGACAGCTGATATGTAGTATTTGGTTTTCTCCAAATCTCATGGTGCTGTGCATTATGGCCAATCATTTCTAGTTCCATTATGGCCAATCATCCCCTAGATGTTCACTCTTGCTTTCTTTTGCAATTTCTCTGAGCACCACAAGGTCTAACCTTGAATGAATATGCTGGACGTGCACTCCTGAGAAGGTTGTTATTTGTGTTTAATGTTTTCCACTTGTCAATAATCTTTCTCACTGTAGAATAATGGACCTCAAATTGTTGGAAAAAGACCTTGTAACCCTTCCCAGACTGATGGACAGCAACCATTTCTTCTCTAACATCATTGTTTCTGTCTTTCCTCCTTACTGTTGTGTTAACACACATCTGAATGATTCTGACCAGCAAACTGCCAAAAATCTAAGCTTTTATGAAAGCTGTGGGTAAATCCAGCCCCATTCTATATGGCCTTCATTTTGAATTAAGCAACAGAGTGTTTACGAGCAGCTCAGAGAATCGGGCAAACACAGGTCTAAGGACTTGGTGTCCTATGATAACACATTCCAAAAGAAATACATGCGTGAGGTGATCTTTCTATAGAAATGTTTCTACAGACATCATACAGGGTTATACAGTGGGGTAAAAAAGTATTTAGTCAGCCTCCAATTGTGCAAGTTCTCCCACTTAAAAAGATGAGGTCAGCCTGTAATTGACATCATAGGTAGACCTCAACTATGAGAGACACAATGAGAAAACAAATCCAGAAAATCACATTGTCTGATTTTTAAAGAATTTATTTGCAAATTATGGTGGAAAAAAAGTATTTGGTCAATAACAAAAGTTCATCTCAATACTTCGTTATATATGCTTTGTTGGCAATGACAGAGGTCAAACATTTTCTGTAAGTCTTCACAAGGTTGGCGCACACTGCTGCTGGTATATTGGCCAATTCCTCCATGCAGATCTCCTCTAGAGCAGTGATGTTTTGGGGCTGTCGCTGGGCAACACGGACTTTCAACTCCCTCCAAAGGTTTTCTATGGGGTTGAGATCTGGAGACTGGCTAGGCCACTCCAGGACCTTGAAATGCTTCTTACGAAGCCACTCCTTCGTTGCCCTGTCGGTGTGCTTGGGATCATTGTCATGCTGAAAGACCCAGCCGCATTTCATCTTCAGTGCCCTTGCTGATGGAAGGAGGTTTGCACTCAAAACCTCACAATACATGGCCCCATTAATTCTTTCCTGTACACGGATCAGTCGTCCTGGTCCTTTGCAGAGAAACAGCCCCAAAGCATAATGTTGCCACCCCCATGCTTCAGAGTAGGTATGGTGTTCTTTGGTTGCAACTAGAGATGAGCGAGTACTAAAATGCTCGGGTGCTCGTTATTCGAGACAATTTTTTCCCGATGCTCGGGTGCTCGTTTCGAGTAACGAACCCCATTGAAGTCAATGGGAGACTCGTGCATTTTTGCGGGGGACCAAAGCTCTGCACAGGGAAGTTTGCCTGAAAACCTGGAAACCTCAGAAAATGATGGAAACACCACGGAAATGGAAAGGAAACAGCAGGGGCAGCATGCATGGATGCCTCTGAGGCTGCTTAATCCCACCATTACCCCAAATCCTCAGGCAACAGCCTGGTGGTTACCCTCATGGCAATTGTGCTCACCCAGACCAAGAAAGGCGAGGCAAATACCCATCACATGTTAGGGAAGCACCCAACTAGGTGCAACGAAGGTCCATCACCGCCTGCAGGTAACACCACTGCTCATGCTGGCACTGCAGCTGAAATCAAGTTTAGTATCTGTTCTTATCAGTTGCTGTGCCTGCTGGTGGTATAGTGGTGAGCATAGCTACTTCCCAAGCAGTTGATCTGGGTTCCATTCCCGTCTATCGCAGGAGGCAATTCAGAATCAGTACAATATCTAATACGTCCCCCTACCAGGGGTAAATTGTTTGGAGAGAGGGCCTGTAGGTGGGGGGGAAGGAGGTTTCGCTGGAAGAGCCAGAGGAGTGCCCCCTGGGCTAGCGTGTGTGGTGGTGACAACAGCCGGATGGATTTGGGAAAACTGTTGCTTTAACCCGTATGGTATCGATTCTTCTCAGTTTAATACCGTATACGTCCCCTATCTTGGGACCCTATATTTAATGGATATTTCGAACACGGAAAACGGAAAAAGAGCTTGCTCTGGCCAGGGGAGTGTCTTTCCCACTGCAGCTAAGGGGACGTGTCCATGCTCTGCCTATCACAGGTCAGGAGGCAGATAAAAGAAGAACAAAAACAAACATGAGTACAACTTCGGATACGTCCCCTATCCGGTTAAATTGTTTGTAGAGTGGGCCTGTAGGTGGGGGGGGCAGGCTGGGGCAAGGAGGTTTCGCTGGAAGAGCCAGAGGAGTGCCCCCTGGGCTAGCGTGTGTGGTGGTGACAACAGCCGGAATGCATTTGGAAATACTCTAGCATCAGCCGGTGCAGTATAGATTCTTCTCAGTTTAATACCGTATACGTCCCCTATCTTGGGACCCTATATTTAATGGATATTTCGAACACGGAAAACGGAAAAAGAGCTTGCTCTGGCCAGGGGAGTGTCTTTCCCACTGCAGCTAAAGGGACGTGTCCATGCTCTGCCTATCACAGGTCAGGAGGCAGATAAAAGAAGAACAAAAACAAACATGAGTATAACTTCTGATACGTCCCCTATCCGGCTAAATTGTTTGTAGAGTGGGCCTGTAGGTGGGGGGGCAGGCTGGGGCAAGGAGGTTTCACTGGAAGAGCCAGAGGAGTGCCCCCTGGGCTAGCGTGTGTGGTGGTGACAACAGCCAGAATGGATTTTTGAAAACTGTTGCATCAATCGGTACAGTCGTAAATTATGAACTTGATCAAGTGTAGCATGTGCTCTCTGTATTCTTCTCAGTTTAATACCGTATATGGCAGCTATCCGGAAAAATAGTTTGGAGAGAGAGAAAGATAGGAAAAAGACGTAAATTGTTTGGAGAGAGGGCCTGTAGGTGGAACTCCGGAAAAATTGTTTGGACAGAGGGCCTATAGGTGGACCTCCGGAAAAATTGTTTGTAGAGAGGGCCTGTAGGTGGACCTTCGTTAAAATTGTTTGGACAGAGGGCCTATAGGTGGACCTCTGGAAAAATTGTTTGAATAGAGGGCCTGTAGGGGGCCCTCCTGAAAAATTGTTTGAAGAGAGGGCCTGTAGGTGGACCTCTGGAAAAATTGTGCTAAAAGAGTGCCAGTTGGACCTCTAAAAAATGGCGTTTTTTGGGTCAGCGTTAGGCAAAGACGATATGGAGGAGGAGGAGGAGTAGAGAAGAGGAGTAGAGAAGAGGAATCGGATACATAAGTTATTTAAATCATTAGCTGCTTTCCCCCGGAGGAGATTTGAATTCCGGTGAAATCCAGGCTTTGTTCATTTTAATAAGCGTCAGCCTGTCAGCGCTGTCAGTTGACAGGCGTGTACGCTTATCGGTGATGACGCCACCAGCTGCACTGAATACCCGCTCTGACAGCATGCTAGCGGCAGGGCAGGCCAGCACCTCCAAGGCGTACAGCGCCAGTTCAGGCCACGTGTCCAGCTTTGAAACCCAGTAGTTGTATGGAGCAGAGTGATCGCTAAGGACGTTGGTATGGTCAGCTAGGTACTCCCTCACCATCTTTCTGTACAGCTCCCCCCTACTCTGCCTAGACTGGGGACAGGTGACAGTGTCTTGCTGGGGGTGACATAAAACTGGCAAAGGCCTTGGAGAGCGTTCCCCTGCCAGTGCTGGACAAGCTGCCCTGCTCGCCTCCTCTCCCCCGCTACTTGGCCCACAGAACCATGCCCTCTGCCGCTAGCGGCGTCAGATGGGAAGAATTGTTTCAGCTTGTGCACCAGGGCCTGTTGATACCTATTCACTCTCATAGTCCTTTCCTCTGCAGGGATGAGAGTGGAAAGGTTCTGCTTGTACTGTGGGTCCAGGAGAGTGAACACCCAGTAATCGGTGTTGGAAAAAATTCTTCTAACGCGAGGGTCACGGGATAGGCAGCCTAACATGAAGTCTGCCATGTGCGCCAGAGTCCCAACACGCAAGAATTCCCTCTCCTCACTGACCTGACTCTCCATTTCCTCCTCCTCCTCCTCCAAGTCCTCCTCTTCAGCCCATACATGCTCAAGAGTTAAGGACTGAGCACTGGTACCCTCTACTGTCTCGCCGACATTCTCCTCCTTTTCCTCCTCATCCTCAACCCC